>JBAMHV010000008.1:19806927-19817982 GCA_037177535.1 Pseudomugil gertrudae
CAAACTCTGTCCGGTCTGCAGAGTCCTTGTCTACTTTTAAGAACAAGCTAAAGACTCATCTGTTCAAGGTGCATTTCAGCACTTAGCTTAACTCTTCTATTTGATTTAGATCCATCCAGCTCTTAGACACACATCAGCACTGATTATACTGGGAAACAAATAGGAAATATAAATACCGGTACTAAAAAAAAAGCCTCTAGCACTTCAGGACAACACCTGTGTCCTACAGGACAATAGCTGTGTCCAACCAGTCTGGTACTTATCTATGCTGTTCCTCATTGTTTGATTTCATGCTTGTGTTGTTTTATTCTCTGATGACTTTGGATAAAAGCATCTGTTAAATGCCTGTAGAATAGAATAGAATAGAATAGTATTTTTTTACTGTTTTAATGTGTAATCCTGTGTAATCCGTCTTCCAGTAGTACATTCTGTATCACATTACTGTAACAGAGTTTTGAGTGTAATTTGTCATTTTTTAAAATGGATTTTGAAATGTGAAATTTTGCTTTTACTCAAGTATTTTTACTTGAAACCTCCCCGGTTTACTGGGTAAAACATGCAGGGAAACAACAGCAGTCTGAATGAGCATATCACCGCTGCTACTCCGCTTCGGTCAGGTTCCACCCCCGCTGAAGGGAAAATGTGCGAGCATGTGCAGGTTTCTGCAGGAGGAATGCGTGCAGATGAAGCAGAATAAACATTTTCACTGTCTTCAATACTTTGATTTGGTTTTGTTTTCTTTCTTATTCTAGTATTTTAAAAGTTTATAAAAACTAGATTTATGGCTTTTTTTTAAATCAGGTAATCTAAAGTAACTTTTAGTCAAATTAATTTTAGATTTTGTACAATTTTACTTTAACTCGAGTAGATTTTTGGTACTTTTACTAGAATTTCAGCAAAGTGAAAATACTTTTACTCAGTTAAAACTTTCAGTACTTTTCCCGCTCTGCTGGGTTCAGGCTGCCAGGCTGAACTCACACAGGAGATTGTTTACTCATAAGCGTCCGGCTGACAGTACAAATGTTAAATTAAGCAAAATAAAATAGATTTTAATGCATTTGTATGTAATATAGAACATTAGGACAACCACTCACACATGCAATCTCTGGCAGGTATCAACATCTACAGACTGGTTTTTATTACTGGCTCCTGGTTTGGGGCTAGCTTGTTTATATTGGGTGGACATGGTAAATAATGGTAAATAAATTACAAAATAGCAACATTGTTTATGGATCTTCCTAATTTGTGTGGAATTCCATCAACAGAATAAATGTCTTAATTTCTAACATCTGTTGATATTAAAATGATTGTTTTCATCCAAAATTTTCCCCAATTATTAAACAGAACATCAGGAATTAAAATAACGGGGATGGAAACGGATTATCCATCTTGTCTCGTCTGTTTGCAGAGATGAGGTCCATCAAAATCCAACATTTCCACCATGAAACGGACCTGTCAGCAGCTGATTTAAGAACTAATCATTTTTTATTATTAGCCCTTAATCTAAAGTGTAAGAGTAGGTGAAACATACACACCCTTCTGTGGAAAGATCAATAATGCATACAGCCCTACAGGTTTGCAGGGAAGTATTGACCCCGCTATAAAAACACTAATCTATAACTCCATTAGAAGACGGAGGAGCTGAGCCCCGGGCTCTGAGGGAAAGGAAGACAGAGACAGAAGTGGGTCTTCTTTCCTTGAATGTGACCGTACTGGTACTTCACTCTGAGTGGCTCCACCTCAGCAGGGGGGAAATCTTCAAACAAACAAAATACAATCTGTACTGGTTTATTCACCTAAACTTAATGATTCTTTACTTGGAGAAATGTCTCCAAGTTTGTGCCTCCAGTGCAAACAAATTTAACAGAATTGTCCTGTTTTTGACTCCCTGTCGACTTGTCTCTAACCTGTATGCCAAACATGTGCCAAAGACCTGAAACAATTAGCTAAAGATGCAGAATTATGCCAAAGGCAGAGAAATTCTGTCACTACCTTACTTTTTTATACAAAGTGATGTGATTGTCAATAAAGTTCATATTATGCACAAAGAAACCAATTGAAAAGCTCTATCCTTTAGCTAAACCTGCATTTAAGCCAAATAAAGTGAGTTATATGGCAGTCTTTAGGTCTTGTTCTTTATTTCTCCTTAAAAATGATTTAATAATCGTCTTCTTAGCTTGACCCAAATAACTTAAACAATTTATTAAGATACACAAAGATCTAATAACAAGCAAAGTGAAAAAAAATCCACAAGTTATCTTCCACTGTATCTTAATCACAGCACAGTCATTGTTCTCTGAACAGGAGAAATTATTGGAAACACTTAACAGCGAGTGATAGATTTTACATTATAGATTTGACCGTCACACAGTTTATGATTCGCCCAGCCCTTTACAATTGGATCTTTTCTGCGGCTGCGCTCTTTCAGCCGCTTCGGTTAATGATCACTCTTTGGTTTCATGCTGGAAAATCATACCACTCAATTATTGGTGAGCGATTTTATGTCCATGTGCCACATGGTTTACTGACCCTCAGCTGCACCGAACCCAACACCACGGTGAACTTCAGCCTGAATAAGAGGACGAGGGGATTAAACAGCAGCATGCTCCTTTAAAATGACAAAAACCAGAACTGAAGTGCTCTGCTATGAAACTCAAACAGAGCAATTAATCCAAAAGTGTCCCAGTTGAGGAGTTTGTGTAGCTTATGCCTTCATTAGAGCATCAGATGGGTGAAAACCTGCAAGTGCAAGCAACTGACTGCATTTAGAGCTTCTTGTTTTGTTATCCAGCAGCTGCCCGCAGATCTAATTTGAACTGGACCTGGAGAGTGCACACGATGCATCATCAGTGCATTTAGTTCATACACACCGGAGACGTACCTCCAACCATTCCTCTCCCATTACAATCCCACAGATTATTTGTGTTTGTTGCACAACAGAGCACTGCAACAGAGGAGCATCACATCAAGATGCGTTCTCTCGTCATGCGTTGTCTCAGATAGCACGTACGGTAAGCTGCACCCGGTGGTCAGATCCAGCTGGGAATCGATTGTACTGGAATCCTCCATCAGTACAGTGTCTCTGATCTCAAGGCCACATGGCTGCTCATTTAATTCAATCTGAATCTATTTCAGCTCACTGTCTGGAATTTACGGCAGATTGTGAAGTTGTGTCATAATGCACGCTGATAAACAACCCTATCACACATTAGCATTCACTTATTGTTGCAAACAGAGCTGGGAGACATGGCCTATAACCTATTTATTCCTGAATACTTTATCCTGATACTTTATTCTTCATTTATATACATTCTGATGTTTTGAAACCTCTTCTAAATCACTGGATTCAACATTATCATGCATAAAAAGACACCAGTAGGATCTAAGAGAGCTGCTAAATTCAACTTCATTAAGGGTTTTCCCTTTTAACAAACTCAATTTTAAACTAAAGACCTGCTATAATAAACAATTAATAAAACAGTGTTTCTCTAACACCACCCCTAGAAGTAAGTATGTAAACTTTAACTGTAAAGCGCTTTCCACAGACACAAAGTGCTTCACGGCAATAAAAAACATAGTATAAAAGGAAAAAACTCAATACAAATAAAAACAGTAAAACCACTGAGTCTGCTTGGATGCTCGTCTGAACAAGGACGTCTTTAAAAACACGTTGAAAGCATCCATGAGTCCAGGAAACCCACCGGGAACTTTGAAAGTTCAGTCTCACCCCGTTTTAAAGCAGGTTTGTGGAACCATCAAAAGATTTTGCCCAGACGAGTTTATGTTTCGAGCCAAGCTGCAGGTAAGAACCTGTCCATGCAGGGCTTCAAAGTTAACACCAACATTTTAAATTAAATGTGATAAACAACCAGAAGCCAGCGCAGAGACGAGAAGGCCTCTCCTGATGGTGTGCAGAGTTTTGGACAGAAGGTCAAGAACTTATACATCATCCATCCATAGATCATTTTATACATTTTCATTAAATTATTCTTTATTCAAATATTTTCTTATTTAGGTCACTTTTGCTTTGCAAAAAGTTTGACAGCTACTTTTTCTGACATGCAGCAAAAGGCCCAAACCAGGACTCAAACCTGGGTCGCCTCCGTATGCTGCCATTGTTTTAATATTCCTATTAGCTGCTTTTGTTTTAGTTTGGCCTCACTAAACTGAAAAGTTAAATCTAGCTAAAATGTCTGACTTTAAAGAAGCAAAAAGTCAAGCATTTTTACATTTCTAAATTATGATTAGCTCATAAACATAACATAACATATATTAACGTCAGAATAAACAGGAATATTGCAGGAAGCTTTAAAAAGTCTAATATAATGAACCTGCTGACCGAGTAATTTGCTTTTTAACTAGAAATATCATAATGCTGAGTGTAAAAAAAGACTAAAACCTATATTGTATTAGAGCACTGCAGTCTGCTTTACTCACCATCAGCTCGTCAACGGGCTCCTGCAGCCAGAGGCGGATGAGCGTTGCCAGGGTGTAATAGAGAATCAGCAGCATGATGGGATTGACAAATTCGTACCACTTAAGCGACGAGTGCACGCTGAACTTCCATGTGAAGGAGCAGTTGCTCTGAACAATGGGGGAGATGCCAAATACCCTGCAGAAATATTATGGATTAGTATGAAGATAAAAAAAAAGCAGCATTTAAACCATTATGAGAATTACTGTCGGACAGGACTGTAGAGACACACACGGAGGTCCACATAAAACAGTGTGAATGAATGATTTAACAAATCATTAATCTGACTACAGAAACAACTTTGTTCCCGGTTATTAACTGTGAGGATTTACTACCTTTTAGATAAACTAATCAAGAAAATAATGTGCAAAGAATAACGCTGTCCCACTGTTCTCCGTCTCCCACAACTTTACTGAGCACAAAAGCTATTTTACAACCACCCCGAAAGAAGAGAACAGTTTCTGTTGCTCACCATAAAGTCTTATTTAAAGGCAAAGTTAGGAAGGGGAAGAGATAGTCTCTCTTGAGTTATGAGGTGAGACGTAACAATAAAGTTTTACACTGGTTACCAGACTGTGGATACGAAGCAGAGATATCATATCTGCTTTGGGAATAACTCAGAGTTTCCCATAAATACACAGATCTGTCACAACTAACAGAGTAGGATGCCCCCATGCCATCATGCTGCGGGGGGGGGCTGGCTCCACAGAATGGACTCGCCTACAGTAGCCAGAGCAATTGTGCCGACAACCCGTTTGTATCTTTGCTGTGTTTATCAAATCGGTCCAAAAGAGTTTCTGCATTTTAGTGAAGATCGTTGATCTGTGTGTAGAGAGCACTGCTGGGGGGAGGAGGTGGTAAGGTAGGCAGCCTGTCTGTCCCCTGTGAAGATGTTAATGTACTGGTAACAACAACTGCTCAAGCTCTCTACACAACACAGTGAGGAAATAACAGGTGTTTTTCCTGTTCAGGTGCACTGCAGCCCGCCTGTCCTGTGATTGCTGGGATAGAATCCAGCTACCTGCGACCCTGAATAGGAAAAGTGGTGCATGGATGGAGGCGCACTGCAACACAGAGAGGTCCAGGAAGTCATTCCTGCATAAAGCAACTGTGCTGTTCAACAAAGTTTGAATTAAAGGATATACATCATGATTTTAAATCCTTCTTTTTAACATGTAAATCATTAATTTATTGTCTGTATAAAGTAGAACTGCAATGCTTTGGTCTGAACTCCTGCTTATTCTCCCTCAACACACACCTTATAACCCTGTTCTGAGGTGCATCTTCAGAGCGACTAGTTTTGACAGCGATACGCTAATCTGCTAATCTCCTGGCAGAGAAACATTTTATTGGTAAGTTTACTATAAATGTCAATGTATCAGATTCACCAATTTGAAGTCCACAACCTTATTTGGCAGACCCACAGCAAATACGTAATACAGAGTAGATTTTTTTTTAAAAACGTAATAGAGAAAATTAAACAGACTAAAAAATGACCAAAAAGAATATAGAAATATATGTGAAGCATCAGGAGGGAATACATTTACATTTTATGCATTCCTAAACACTTAAAAGTGCATAAAAACATTAATTTAAGGGATTAAATAGTGGATTTTGCATGATATGTACCCTTTAATGATAAATAATCCTATTACAAGAATGTGTTCAGGGATTAATAATATTTCATTTTTCTGTATTTTTATTTAAATATGTGCATTGAATCAAGTTTTATGTGTAATGGGTGTATACTTTGTTAAGCAGCTAAAAATAAAGAAAATAATCAAAAATGCTTAACTAGCTGTAAAAAGTCCTTTGCTGTTGATCTGCTTTTATAAAAAACGCTCTTTAAAGTAAAGACTTTATGCAACCTGACATGAAAGTCCTCTAACCTTGGAATTTGAACAATGCAGCGAGCTTAAGACTTTGTTTGTACAAGAGAGGACGGCGTAAGGCTCAGCTCTTTTCCTCCCGACCAGCACAAAGTTCATCAGCTCAGGAAAAGCAGTGACGTATGTGTGACAACTACTCAGATTTAGAAGCCTCCTGAGGAGTGACCACCTTCCTCAGCCTGAGGCACTTCCTGTTTCTTCTAATAACTGGGGAAGGCCAGCTGCTCATATGACTGGGGACTTCCATTGTAAGGTGCGGGGGGGATGCAGGAAGTGGAATTGAAGCCAGGCCTCTCAACAGTTTCACTCAGCACCAGACCCACAGCAAGGCCGAGTCACTGTCAACAAGAACAATTAGTCCAAGCACTGTGACGGCTTATTGTCTGACAGGAGCTGGATGCATGGTTACGGCCGGAGAGTTTGACTCTAAGCGCCGTAAGATGCGCGCTGAGGAAACGGAGCAGAGCTGAGGAGAATGTCTTCATCTTCTCATCACATCTGGTCTCACACAGGAAGACAAAAATACCTCGGAGCAGAGGAAAGTCAACATGGACACGAGGACATGGCAGATTACGGGGTAATCTGGGATAGAGCCACAAATGTGAATCTTCCCAAATAAAAGCTTTTAAACACAGAAATGAAGCGTTTCCTTCAAACATCAGCACTATTACAAGGTTACATCAACATTTCAGGAGTCACCGCCGGAGCCAAAAACAGCTCATTTACACGCTCAGGAATCCCACACCGAGCTTTTTTTAGGTTGTCCCTCTTTGACGAATATTCATGCAAACAAATAATATCAGAGCATGACATTTCCTGAAATATTTGTACAAGTACATCCAGTCCAAAATGTATCGACTTCCCTCCCGACTTTAGCAGAAGGAAAATAAGCAAACATTAAACAGAAGTTTGTTTCTGTAAAGGCACCTCTGCGAGTCCTGAGCATCACTTCATACCTTCACATGCACAGCAAAGCTGATCCTCGTTACATTTACCTGTAACTGGTGAAAAATGACTCATCTCCACTATAATGGGGGACAAAATGATGATTTTTGTATGTTAGTGTTGGAATAGTGGTATGAACACCCAGCTGCTCCTCTCAGAAACCAGCACATATTGATCACATCACCAGTCTTATGCTTCAGTCAAGTAGTTGTTTGTGTCCACAGGCTGCGCACATACCAGCATAACCAGTAACGTCCTGATTCCATGACTGGCATCTGTTCCTGCTGCTTTTTACTTTTTAGTTCCACATAAACTTATTTTTATCACAATGAAACAACTTTATGATGGTTGAAAAGCTTGTTTTGGAAACTTTCACTTGGATTTGAAACCTTTTGCACAGTGAGAGCATGCACATGCAGGAGTCTCATTATTATACTATAATGTATATTTTTATAGTCAGCCAGTGCAGCGCTGCATAAAACGCCTAATCTGCTATTAAACACAGCATAGGGATGAGAACACGCAGCTTCAGCTCGACATGACTGTAAATAGCTTCAGTCCTGATACTCGACAGCAAAGCTTTCACATGCGGAAGAGGAAGATCAATAAAACCCTGCAACAGCAAGGGCAGCGAGACACCAGCTACACAGACACAGCGTCAGTGCAGCTGAGGTCTGAAAGACATTATTTCCAGTTAACAGATCGGCCGCATAATGTCAGAGTGTTCCTGAGGTTTCATTTTATCACATCTTTATTTCACTTTGTGAAAGTCGTCCTCAAATAAATTCACTTAAATGTTGTTTTACAGAGAGCAGTTCCACTCTGGGTCTAATTTTCCTGTCTGTTTATATCAACGAGATTAATGGCCGAGCGGGTCAAAATGCACGCTATTTAAAACGGCTCATATTAAAACAGAGTTTTTGACCCTTAGAATGTGTTTATGTGTAAGTTTTGATAGATTAAAGGACAAATCATGACTAAAACGAGCAGCAAACACCACGGGATGAACATATCCAACTTTAAACTCTAATTTCAATTCATTTATTTTTAATATAAAAAGCAAAAAGTATTTATTGCACATTGAGTTGACGTCCAACGAAAGGGTTTTGGTATTTTGTGCTAAACTTAATACAGTGGGAATCTGGCCAATTGTTGCTTTTAACAGTGTCCACGTTTGTTTCTGGATAAACAATTAAATTTTGATTAAATGTATACATTCAAAAAAATGGGTCCTTTCAGATTTTGATGAATAAAATCAATTTAACTGGAAACCCTGATCACAATGTGTTGAATGATATATTTGCCCATTTAGAAAACCAGTAAAACAAAATACATTATCAGATTTTTTACTTTTACAGTGATTTTTGGTACTTTTTGATGATATTTTAAATATATTTTTGGATTTCCTGCATTAAGATACTATGAATACAAAGAAAAAACAAAGCCATGATAAGGAATTGGATAGCATCAACTTAACGGCATGTATAACATTTGTTCCTCCAACCCCATAAAACTGAATTTACTCAGGTTTTCTGTCATCATCAACACAACCCCAGTATGGGACCTGGAAGAAGAGATTTACAAAAACAATACTAGATAATAAAAAAAAAGCTTCTTTTCATGTCCATCCAAGTGTTTTGTTCTGTTGGCGTGTACAGAATCCGCTTTCATTACAACTGTGATTAACACAAGACGTAGAACAATGTGGCTCGACTCCAACCACAGCGTTTCACCGCTGCATCCACAGACAGCTGATTGTCTCCTTCCTCATACATAATAAAACACACTGGTTGCACAGAAGAGCATAAAAGCTTTGCTTCTCCTACAGATGTACTGAGAGTAGGAGTTTGAAACATCTACCCTCCAGCTAAGCTTGACCTTTCGCCTGCCTTCATGTTAGTGACAATAGCAAATATTTATTACCATTTAAACAACCTTGTCTCGATGCGGTGCAATGAATGAGGTTTGGTTCAGAGGAGACTTGGCTGTGGAGGTCTTCACTTGTATGTTTACATTATTTATTAGTTAAACAGACTAGTAAGCTATTGTGTTGTTTAATTAGTGGTTTATCAAAGTGACAAGTGAGATGGTGGTTTGTGTTTTATTACTAAGGGTTAGATTTTCCTTCTAGCTGTCCAATTCAAGTCCTACAAAGTTCACAAGCAGATACAGGAGCATATTAAAAAAGCACATCTGAACAGATCAAATTAAAGACAATACCTTTGTGTTTGCTTTGTAACCAATACAAGGTTTTAATGTTTGGATTCTGTCTGCTGATCTAGAGATGAAATTAATATATCTGACCTGGTGATGTTGTCGTTTGGTGAGACGACCTCCTGAAAGAACTGGAACTGGTACAGATAGAGCATGATGAGGTGTCCAGCACTGAAGATGCCCATCAGAACACACATACAGCTGAAGATGAGCGTGTCGAAAGTCCGGCATAAAGACCACCAGGTGCACAGGAACAGGAAGGTGGAGAAGTAAACAAAAGAGGTCACAGATGGCAGCATAATCCCTGCAAACACACACACACAGAGGACAGAAGAAAGCAGTTTAATTTAAAACACTGAGCACATGCAAATCTCACAAATGTGCCTGCAAAGTCGTGATCTCCTTCATTAACCAGCAGAGAACATTAACCAGAGAACAGATAAGAGCTTCTCAGAGGATGCAGGGGGAGTAAGAGTTCAGAAGTGAACTCAGAAGCCAGTCCATGTAAAGTCCTAGTAAAGTACAAAAGGATTTTACAATCAGTTCTGTATTTAACTGGAAGCCAGTGGAGAAATACAGGCCCAGGAGAGTGCAGGAAGGATAAAAGAGGCTGGATCGTGTCCAGGTACAGTGATTAAAGGTGGTAATAATTGTGTTGAAGTCATTGCAGGGAAGGAGTTTTGTCAAGCCACACATCTCAAGATGGAAAAGGAGCTTTTTATCACTGCATTCATCCTGCTTGGTAGCTGGCAGCACGAGGCAGCACTGTAAGCAGCTTCTGAATGAAAAATGCTAAATACAGTTTGATCTATCTATTAAATTTATATTCACAAATTCTCCCACATGCTTGAAATGGGTATTAAAATTAAATTACACATCTCTGAGAAGCTGGGGAGGCCAAACATAAGCAACCCTAAATTTCTACCAATTAATGGAAGACAATAGTTACATGTTGGGTGTCTCACCTCCTGAAGACATTTTGAATGGGTGTAATCATTGCGAGTCTTCAGGATTTAAAGACAGGTATATTTGTGTCATCTGCATAGCATTAGAAGAAAATATTGTATTTGCAAAGGTAATAGCCAAAGAGAACGCATCAGTTCACCTGTTTTAATTTTCCAAACAGAGGCCACATTATACTGCATGTTACACACCAACTACTCTCAAACAGCTGAATGCAACCCACTGACAATGCATCAAAGTATCTCTTTAAAGGTCATAAAGGAAGTCCACGACCTTATTTGGCAGACCCACAACAAATACTGTGATGTAATAGATAAAAAAAGTAATAGAAAAAATTAAACAGACAAGAATATAAAGATATATGTGCAGCATCAGGAGGGAATACATTTACAGTTTCTGCATTCCTAAACACTTGAAAATGCACAAATGGATTTAAGGGCTAAAAAAGGTTGATTTTGGATGATTTTTCTCCTTTAATGTCTCGAATGATGGTGGTTAAAGGAGAACTTCGCTTTTTTTTAACCTGGGGTCTGTTGTCATCTTTCCTTCCATACATGTGAGTGATGTAGA
>JBAMHV010000008.1:19821097-19836498 GCA_037177535.1 Pseudomugil gertrudae
ACATCACTCACATGTATGGAAGGAAAGATGACAACAGACCCCAGGTTAAAAAAAAGCGAAGTTCTCCTTTAAGCTCCTAGAGGACAGAGGAGTGATAACTTTATCTGTCATCTGCATGTAAAGCTGCACATTACGAGTTTTTTCCAATACTTGTGAGGTTTATTACAGCTTGAAAAAATACTCAAAACAGGTGACCTGAGCAGTGCTTTCAGTTATGCTGCATTCCTGCTAGCTTACTGACAGTAAACCTGCACAGATCTCATGACTTTTTGTGAATGTTACCAGTATAGATTTAGTCTGGATTTGCATTATTCTTAGTGTTTGCTTGCATCTGTTATGCTAGAACCTGAGATCTACTATCCTGCAACTTTTAAAGGCACCTGCTCTCCATCACACCTAAATCAAATGGCTTCCTCATCCACATGTCATCCAGCTCTTCACAGGTACTGAGCCATTCATTTGATTCAGGTGTGCTGGTAAGGAGGCGGACGGTTGCAGGACGGTGGATCTCGGGGACGGGAGCAGAGCGCTTACAAAGACTCGGCAACAGGCTCACAGATACATTGACAACAGAGAAGCAAACTGATAAAGTATTGGATGCTGCTCTCAGGAAGAGGGCAGTAAAACTCCTGAATGAAGCTGCCTAAGCAGTTAAACAGATAATATATTATAAATAATCTATGCTACAACCTCTTCATACAAGTAATACATTTTGGTTGATGAAATTGATTACCTGTTTCATTAAACATGCTGTTTTTTCAATAACCCTTCATCGTTAAACAGAATGTCTCCCTGCTGGTTGCAGAAAAACCATCCCATAAATCATCCCCGTTCACAAAGGGAAACCCAGAGAAACTCACCTGTCATTCCCAGTAAGATGGTAACCACTACCATCCCTGCTGTGGTGATCAAGTTCCCAATGATCTGCTTCACTTTGGAAGCCACTTCAGCCACCAGCCGCAGAATCTTCATCTTTGTGCTCTCTTTTGCCTCCTCTTCCTCCCCCTCTTCTTCTTCTTCCTCCCCATACAGCTCCTCGTTGTCTTCATCCTCCTCAGCCTCATACCCCGCTTCAAAGTCCTCCTCCAGCAGGATGTTGTCGTCGTCCAGGCTCAGTTTTTCTTCTTCTTCCTTATAAAAAGGATCAAAGTGACACAAGAATTCAGTCCTAAAGGTGCCGTTTGATGGTCAGAGCTCTCCATGGTGCTGAAAACTGTTTCCTACAGGTATCGCTGGCATAACAATCCCAGTCTGTCCCTCGCTACTTTACACAAGTCTTTCCTGTGACTGTATTTCACCATGTAACAGGATCTATATGAGCAAATATGAGGCATGCATGGCAGCTTGAGACATAACCAGCAGCCTTTAGCAGATGTTTTCCTCTGTTGGCTTGGGATCGAGTCCATCTATTTCCTCTATGGCTGCTGTATCTAAGCAACAGCGTCCTGTCAACAGAAGACGGGCATTCATGTTCGCTTAAACATGTAAGACACAAGATTCCCAGAGTAGCAGGTGGTGTAAATCTTGCTTTGATCGAAACAATGTCTTCAACTCAGATGGCTCACTCAAACCACAACAGGCTGATGCGGTGGGCTTTTTTTCCTCCTCTGTGGTGGGGAACCATGCCATCTGTGCCAGCATGAGCAGCCGAATTGAAAACAAATGTGGGTTTAATTAAGACTGAGTCATAAACGGTAGGACTTGCCAGGGAGAGGAGGCTGTTTTCCAAGTCATCAACTCTCACACAGAAGTCTATATTCAAACTCTCGCTCCTAACTGAGGACAGAAGCAGGAAAATATGCAGCTGCTTTTTTTCTATGACTGATTTATACTTAATTTAATCAGCTTGAAATGTCAAAGGGTGCATTTAAAGATGCCTTACTACGGGGGACATGTGAGAGAACGGAGATGGCGTGAGAAAAGGATGCCAGGAGTGGAGGCTGCAAAACAGCATGCTCTTCCTGGAGGGAGGCGGGGGGTCATTTTGAAGATATGGGCATATGAAAATCATTTTAATATCTACATAATCTAAGAGTGTGAAGGGAATTAATGATGTGGGAAAACAATGCTTGGCCTGAAAGTTAATCGCACAAATAATATGCTATGCATCACAAGCAGAGAAACATAAAGCCTATAAAATGTATATTTTCAGAGATAATAACCTTTTTATTCCTATCTGCACACATCAGTAATCACCTTTTAACAGGTGCAGCGAGAATACATGGAGACGATAAACACTTTATATGTCAAGAATGAGTCACATTGTCACATCAGTTTACCGAGCGTGCTTTACATTTAGTCCAGTTATGAAGAAGTGCATGAACTCTGCACATTAGGAATCATATTTATATGTTTAATAACGTTTCCTCGTTGATCTGAATGCTTCACTTTCACTTCACTAAATAACTTTATAAACAAACTGGACTTTATAAAAGTACCAAAACAAAGTCAGCCATGTCTAAATGACGCCAGAACCTTTCAGAGTCTAGAAGTTACCGTTTTTATGCAGCTATTTGGAAGGAATGACCTAAAACTGGCTGAGACATTTTCTATTTAAAGAAGAATTTATAAGCAGACAGTTTCTGCTTTCTTACACATTTTTTCCTCTGTAACAATGCACGCAAACCTGCCACAACAAGCTAATTGAATGGGTTCCCTTTGCCATTAGTAGTGTGATTACTCTACAGTGCATTTAGAAATTACCCAGATGCTACAAACAAACCTGCAGGTTGAAGAGTTTGCATTACACCTCACCTCACAGGCCTGGTAGGACCATGTTTATTACATTAACAGCAGTAGCTCAAAATGTTTGAGTCAAAGGTTGATAAAATGGTTATTGTTGACCTCAAGTCTATGTTAAAACATCTTTAAATTAATTTAAATAAAAAATAAAGGAACAGTGGGACTGAGAGTGAGCTGCCGGCTGTATCAGTCGAGTGAAATCCATCAATTTTGTCTCTTTTTGTAACTTTTTTATGTCAGTTTTAGAACCTTCATTAAAAGTTACAGCAAAACGAGATCCTACACAAAAACAAGTGAGCTGTGCCCCTCTTGCTACGCAACAACATCAATGAAAATTAGCATGTGGGAGATGATGTGCTGAAGCCTAAATCAGTAAGTACCTACCAATACAATATTTTAGAGCTACTGGTGAAGCTGAAACTAGTTGGTTTGTTTTTCTTTGACCAAAATAAAAAGTGCAACAATCCAAATTTAAGTAAAATTAATCACACAATATTTGCTAGCGATGATGAGCATCATAATCCAAACAATTTAATCAAATCAACATTGTCACTTCATGTATAAACAGATTATATATATATATATATATATATATATATATATATACATATACATACTATACATACTCACTTGTTCCTCTGCATCAAAGTCTGCGTTGTATTGAGCCATATCCTCCGGTGGCCTCTTCTGGACCAGGGTACGACACAGCAGCCAGATACCCAAACCAACCACGAACATGCCGATGTCTGGGATGAACACTCGGATGCCGTTCCCTGCATCTGCACCAATCACGCTGGAGACAAACAGAAAAACACAGCTAAAGCCAAATTTATTCCAAAATAAGGAATTTTCCACACATTTTAGGACCCCAAGAAAATTCTGGGACATATTAGAGCTCATTTAACACTTTATGAACAACTAGAAATAACTAAACAGTTATCCCGGAGCATTCAGGGTCTCAGTGTAGGGGTGTGTGAAACATCACTGCCTGTCGCACTATTCAAATTAAAATCTTTCCTACAACACATTTAAAACATGAAAGCTGATAGCTCTTTTTACTTGTCTTCAAAGCAACAAAGCATTTCCAATGCATGGGAAGAAATTATATTGCATCAATTATATCTTCCAGAAAATAGCACCTCTTCACATGAATGTATGGGAATCTGGAGTTTTCCGTTACTTAATTGTCCTTTTAATATGTTGTGTTGAAAGCTGTAGCTTTTATATGGAGGACCACCCTCTTTAATAAAATCAGCCTGTTAACAAGTGAGTGAAATTCCATTCAAACAAAAAACATGAGAAAATGTGTTATTTGCTCTTTTTTATGCATGTTTACTCCCATGAAGACGAATTGTTTGTCCGTAACAAGGTAGCTGACACAATGAACTCTTCCTCTTAAGACCTAATAAGATGCTGTTTGAGGTCTCTTTACATGATGAGCATTTACATCAGATATGAGTTTTTACAACCCTTGTTTCTCATTAACGAAAGCATCAATATTCTTTGAATGGGTGTGAGCAAACAAAGCTTTTGTGGCATTTGTTAATTAGTCTGCTCACCTCCCTCTACAAGCCAATTCGCTTTATTCAGACAGGAAGCTGAAATGTTTCTGCCATGACAGCTACAGTAATCTGAGGCTTCATGTGAAGCATTTATGCTGCCTGAGGATGCATTTTATAAGGTGTCATGATTGCACATACAATTAAAGCAAAATAAAAATGTCTTTGAAACAACTAACAGGTTTTAAAACCTTTAAAAATCTTTTTTTATCATCTCAACCAATTTCTGCTTCAGTTTTACAGCATATCCTGTGTTTGGCCACCTCTTTACATTTCACGCTGGGCTCCAAGTGTAATTAAACATCTTACAATAAGCAAAATATACTGGTGATCTGGCACAGCAGAGGAAAAGCCCAAACGTTTGGCTCTGGTTACAAAGCAGCTGGTCATTTCAAAGTAGAACCAATCTCACTCTGGCCTTGAATGAATATTAAGCCTATAAAACTAACAAGTTGAAAACACAGTGCGAATCATTGCGATGGAAAACGTACACTCAAGAGAAATAGTTGGGCCTCTGGCTGCCGTTGTAGAGTTTAATTTAATCAAGGACGTCTGTTTCCATGGGCTTTATTGTTGAGAAGCTTTGTGCATCCTCAAGCGGATGAAAGAGATGGAAACCATCAGAGCCAAACATGGTTGAGCCAGCAACTTTCCTGACTCCCTCTTTCCCCCGTTTATCACGTGAGGGAATTACAAAACATTAGCGTGTCTTCAGTGCTGCAAGCTGCATGGGTAACAAGTCACAACTACCAATACATAGACAATATAAACATTCGGTGTCTTTTAAGGATTAATCGAGGTCGGTTCTGAGGTAACAGAACAGCTGTGAATTCAACATGTGTATTTTCTGCCACAGAGGCAGTAAAAAGGAGAAAATGCAGCTGTAAATATTGTATATGCACTGCATATGATGCATAGCACAAACAGGTAAATGCAGCCAGGATGAAATGTTTATGGCCCTACTTCCGCCACTTACTGTTTAGTATACTATGCATTGAGAGCCACTAAGTACTGGAAAAAGGACGTGGCTGAGGTTGGACATTCCCATACTCAGGAAAACACGTCTAATGCAATCACAGGGAAATGTGGAAACAAGACGCAAGAGCTTTGAAAAATAGGTCTATCAACTTACTGTCCAACATAACTGGGTTTAGCTTTCACAGAGATTACACAAAGAAAGGGCTAGATGGGTTTACAAAGGTCATCAGCACAGTAAAATGGTAAAAATGAAGGCTGGTCATACTGTCAGGTGGGTATATTTGGGACATTTTGCACAGCTAATACAATATCCCTCTGTTAAATACTGTTAATGGTAAGATATGTTGAATAATGTTTCACGGGCAAAGTAAAAATGTGTTTTTTGCTGTTTATGTGAGTAAGAGGCTCATTTTAGCACCTTAAAAAGCTCAAACCTCCATTTGAGCATAATCATTCTCTTACCTCTCAAAGCCAATTTGTCGGAGAGAGCTCTCCCACGAGGAACCTGAACAGAAACAAGTGAAATATTTAACAATTCCAGTCATTCAGACACAACCTTCACACTTCTAAAGACACCATCATATCACATTCAGACATGTCCAGCAGTGTTAAAGCGGCCAGTTTAAAGAATAACCATTTGCTTCGTTCAGTAGAAATAAAAAGTTTAAGCACAGACTCTGTTTGGATGAAGTCTTCATGTATAGTATTTCTATAGAGACATGCAGAGATTTTATTTATGCAAAGATTGTTGTGCTTTTGTTCCATCACCAGAGAAAACCCAACATTAGTCTGGGATTTATATTGATTTGTCTGGATGCTTTGTATTCAGTGATTAATTAAGTGCTGAACTGCACATGGAGGAGACGTCTGAAGAGTGTCCAACACACTTTGATAAAACTGAATCTGACTGATCCTGTCTGCTGTCACCAGCATCCAGTCACAGACAAATCCAGCTGGATTTTTGGGTTTTACTTATTTAATTTCAACCAAGCAGAAAATGTTTAATTGCAGAGCAGACAGTGTTGTTATTTTGCATGATAGCGCAGCATCTCTAAAGAAAATATCTAAACATCTGTGACTCCCAGGTGCCAATTATGAATTAAAGCTAATTTCATCAAGAAAATGACTCTTTATTTCTAAGGGGAAAAATATCACTATATAAATAATATCACTATTACAGACGTTCTGCTTCCAGATTCCTTATTCCTGACTACTGATCCTACAAGCTGAACCCGATCACCGAATCCCACCCTCTGAAATCAAAAGATCACTACAAATTTAATAAACTCTGTCTCAAACAGAGTGGAGGAGAAGACAGGTCAATGGGTGGGCGACAACGTGGATCTTTAAAAGGACAAAAACATCTGTGAAGGGAGGAGGCCACATGGTCAAACCCTGACATCCAACACTGCAAAGTTAACTGTAAGACTTATCTGCACAGCTACGCCCATTTTTAACAGCCTGCTGAAGGAGGACACCTCAAGTTATCAGCGGTAAATATGAAACCTCTGTAATGTGTGCTACTAAAGGACAATTCAATATAAAGTCATATAATGTGTTGTGGAACGCTACATTACTTTGTTTTTATAAGATTGTCCTATGATCCACAAATAACAAATAAAGTGTCCATCTGAACAAAACAGCAGGCAAACATTTACAAGCTGCTGGTAAAGCTGTGGTACGTTGTGTACATCAGATGTAATAAGATTTTGATGTACTATAAACACTGCTGTATGCTGCAATCCTTCCAGATGTTCTCAATCTTTCATCAGCTTTCGCCCGACTACTGTCAACAGGCTGATTCTCATCACTCCCATCCAATACGAAACTGCAGCTTATAACATCCGAGCTCAGGATCGGAGATGTAAAAACAAAGCGACGAAAACAAGCTGGAAATGTGGAGAAACCTATCTGGTACGGAAACCTGAGCAGAAAGTTAAACTACAGCAGGAGGAACTTCGTCCAAACAGATGGTAATAATATTATTTTAGATACGATAACATAAGGTAAATTCTTAGTGTAATTAAATATGATACGAACTGTCCAGGGTGTACCCCCCCTCTCATCTGCTCATTGCTGGGGTAGGCTGCAGCCCCCAGTCACCCTAAACTGAACTAAGCAGTTATAAAAAATGAGTAAATAAATAAAAGCTGCATCAGAACAATGTGACATATTGTTTCCTGCTATACATGATGTTACTAAGCTACAGTAAATGTATTTAAAATGGTATTTGACTAGGTCATCCCTGCAGATGTCTGAGCTGTTATGATGCTTTTTTCTTCCTGATGCGATGATTTTACGAGATCATTTGGTTCCAACCTTAAATGTTCAGTGTCATCTACCAAAACATAACCCCTAACCTTCACTCATCTTCTAAACATGGCCTGTTTAATCCTATTCAGAGCAGCGGGGAAGCTGGAGCATATCCCAGAAATTAGCAGGTGGGAGCAGGCTATATTCTGGACCAGTCTATTGCAGAACCACTCCTTACCGCTTTTCTGTTATTTCTTATAACACATGATAGAAAATAGACTGTCATGCACACCTTTTCCAGTGAATTAGTTCTTATTTAAATCAGTTTCATCCAGTCTATCAGTGCAATGCTTTGCAATCTTTTGGATCAAAGTTATCAAGGCACTTTTTACTCTCCAGGATCATTAAAAAGTTAAAAAGGAAGGAAATATTACAACAAACACATCAGCACAAGCTAACAAAATCTACATGGTGTCGTTCTGCTTTTTCTTCTCCAGCCGCTCAGTAAGCAAGATGTAAGGCAGAGCCGAGACCTCGCAGAGGAGGAGATAAAATCCAGCAATGTTGTTTTAACCCCCCCATAATTCCCCTCGGTGGTAGAAAAAGGCCATAATGCCCCACTGACATCTTCAAGCAGAACGACTGCTAACAAAACATGGCCTGTTTTAGTGATTACCAAGTCCAAACATCTGCAACACGTAACTTCACTAAGATCACGCTAAACCAACAGGTGTGAGAGGAAACCCATCCCGTGACATCATGCTCGAGGAATGTCAGAGGGTAAACGAGGCCGGTCTTATCCATCGCATGACAGAGGAAAATTGTGTAAAACAGGCTGAGCTCAGCATGGAGACTTCTGGAAAGGAGTGTGAGACTTTCAGTCTGTCAGGGCGAGGCCACGTTTTACCCCAGCTGGACACCAAAAATACCTGTCCTCAGACTTTATGAGAGCATCATAAAACACCCTGTGTGCTTGCTGGACTGTTAAACTCAGCGCAGCATTTCTCTGCACTCCCCTGTATCTCTGGGGCCTAATGCAAGCAACGCCTCTCTAAAACACTGAGCGTCAATACTTCAGCGTGTAATAACTGTTACCGGACTATCTCAGAGCTCAGAAAAGGTTTCACAGTTACTGAACCGCTGGTAAGATGTGCACGCATAAGAAGAGTGCTAATTGTCATGAAACAGGCTGTTTAGCCCTATTGATTTGGTGATAATACATATCCATTAGATGTGGAACAAAACAAACTCACATCCTTTTTGTTGTAGTCTACAGAGTCGCCATGCGGGTTGGGAGTGCCACTAAGGCCAACGTCTGCCAAAAAAGCGAGGACAATTGCAGGAAACTGTCTCAAAGTCAAAGAGGTGTAATCTCTTTGTGGACATTTTAGCTGACATCAAATGTAGAGGACCCCACCCGTCTACAGCTCCTTTACAAGCAGTTTGTAAATGCAGCGCCTTCTGTGTCGACTCAGCACACAGGAATGACAGATGACTCCAAAGGAAACAGCCCCGGCTCATCTGGTGACCAGTCGCTGACCTGCCCTGACAGCTGGAGGTGTTAGGTCTTCTGGAAATGTTTTCTCATTCATATTCCTCTCAGTTTACTGCTTTAATGGTGTATTTGGCTGCGAATGGACAAGAGAAATTCTGTGAAGTTATCCGAGGAAGGCGGACCGCTTCACTGTGGAACAGAGCTCATTGTTTATGCCAAAAGGAAAAGGCTGTCAGGAGGCTTAAACACCAGATATAGAACCCCAAGATAACGCTATTTCTCAGAATGTAGGTGGTATTTTAAGAGGATAAGAGTCGTATCTAACTTCCTGTGTAGTTTAAAAAAAAAAAAGCTTCTGCTTCATCCCTAAAATATATGAGAAATGGTTTTATCAAATCAGTAATTGATTAATATGAGTTAGAAGAGTTCATTTTAGTCTGCCAAACACTGCAGTTCCTAATAATCCAGTAATAGAAAGCTCCTTGAGCATGCATTTAGTCTATCCTTTCTGAAAAGCTCCTGTGTGTTTCTGCCTGAGGCGATAAGGGTTGTTCTGCCCACTGCGCTGGCCATGCTGCAGCCGAGGAAAGCAAGCTGCTTCCATTAGAAAGTACGAGTCACCAGAAAACAAGGTCAGGGTCTGTTCCCTCCACACACAGTGTCAGGAGAAACCCACAGCTAAATATTAATACATTTATAAGAGTTAGTTTGTGTCGTCTTATGGAATAAAAAAGCTGATGATACAGAAGAAGATGCTAAAAATTATAAGTCCTGAAGATCTGACAGGATCAGTGATGCATTTTTGTCTAAATAGTGAAGTTTGGATAGAAAATTGCCTTCATCTTCACAGATGACTCTAAACAAGCCGCTGAGGTCAAAGTTTAAGCACAGAAAAGGACCCGCGTGGTGGATGGGACGCACATGTGTTCCCAGTCTGGCATGAATATGTGGCACGAGAGAGTTTTCTCCCATTTGGACACATCTGTACAACACTGACTGAAACCGTTTTAACACAGAAGCAACGTACAGTTACTGTCTTTGTTTTTTATCTACGCTCAGCTAAATGTGAAATCTACGTGTAAAAGCGGCTCCAAAAGAAAAAAAAGAGTTTTTTTTTCCATAAACTTTGAAGCTGATTCTTGTGTCTAAATCCTCAGTTTGATTGACAGTTGTTTTTATCAGTTCATCTTCTCTAAAAGCAGATGAGTTGCTTCTTGCACGTCTTCAATGCTTTTCGACAGAGAACGACTGAATCCAACACAAGCAATCGGCCCGTTTCCTCTTCTTTGATCTTTGACCTTTTAAGTATGTTGATTTCTGCACATAACAAACCTCGCTGGCCTCAAAGCTTCGACTATAAAGGCTGCAGTGTACTCACAGCTGAAGTTGGCGGAGATGGAGTTCCCGGCCAGGAGGCTGTTGAGGGTAATCTGATAGATGATGTGGAGCAGCAGGAAGGACATACTGGTGAAGCATAGGGACTGCAGCAGACGCCCTGTGTGGCCTAAAGAGGGAGAACAGCTACACTGAGTAAAACAACACTCGGTTTAAGGATTTCCACATGGCGTTTCCTCTGTCCGTGCACCGATATACAGAAATATTTCTTGTTTTTGGGTCACACAGAGAGTTTTGTCTGACACAAACTTCTAAATCATTAAAAAAAAGTTCCTGGTGCTCCCGAGTTCCTTCGTCGTTATCTCCGGACAGCTGTTTCCTGTTGCACATCATATTGATCTGATGCCGCTACAGAGTCAAAAAGCTGTTTTGAATTTGTTGGAAGAGAGGATGAGGTGACTGGGAGAACACCCAAAAACCATTTTCTGTGGATCCCAGGACATATTCTGGCTAAGAACTGGCACCACTTCTACTGAGTAAAGCTTATTTTTATGGAAAAGTCAAATAAACATTCTGGTGGACCACAAGACCTTTAAGTCAGTAATTCATCATGAGAGGAGCAGAACTGACCTTTATTTGTAATTTTCTTCTTTAGTTTCATGTTCGCAAATAATAACCTGGCCGTGTGAGGTGCTGACTGAGGCAGCGTCCTCCTTTAACGCAGGTAAAGACAACAGCTGAGGGAGGACGCGCTGCCACAGCTGCTTACCACATGGCTGTTTTATAGAGCACCTACAGGTATTTGGGATAATTTCAGGAGTTGTTATGGGGATAAATTCTCTACAGTAGGATTTCTCTGAATATCCACCACTGAAAATGAAAATGTTAATCTTCATCCTATCGAGACATTTTGCTTTAAAAACACAGACAAAAGCATCGTTACTTGCTATGCTATCGAGCCAGTGAGATTAAATTGTTGAACATGTCTATAGTCTGCTCTAGTAGTTTATTCAAGGTGCAACATCTCATTAAATTTACTGCATCCTTGTGGGAACGCATAACAACTTTTACTGTAGTGCTGCACAGTATCCTGGCTAAGGTGAAGCTTTACCGCTGCGCCCTGAGACGCTAAAGGCTAACCTTATCGCAACATGTGCAACAACACACCATGTCTCCTTGTTAAATGTTTAGGTGAAAACAATTTGTGCAAATTTCCCATTGCAATTCCCTGGGCTTTCACAATGGGGGGAAGGAATGCTTGTAAATATGGAGAAAGAGGAGTATTTTTGCAAACTTTTGCATCCAAATTGCTCCTAAAGCTTTGGACAATGCAAACACTCTGGCAATCTTGCTCTTTTTTCTATTTGTAACAGAGCATTTTTGTCTAAGAGGCATCTGTGTCTGGCGATGTTGGCCTTGAATACGTCATATTTCAGTCTCAACATGCTCTCCCTGGAGTCCTTTTTATATGCCTTCTAAACAGAGAGTATTGTTCAGATTGAGTAAAATGTCTCACCAGTGATGGAGTTTCTCGCGTAATTTGCCTGCCTTTAAGTAGCAAAAGTCACTTAGTCTCAAAAATCCAAACAAAGAGATGTGTTAAAGCCAGAAACTCACTGTTAGAAGTCTATAAGCTGGAACATAAACTTAATAAATCACCCTTATCATCCAATATTTATACAATTTCATGCCACAGTGCTAAATGGCTCCCCTATGGGAAACTGTCATGTCAGTTTCCATTCACCGAGGCATTTGGCAGATACTGCAGAGGCCCTTAAAATGTTCACTGATGGCTTAAAATTTTTGCTCACCTCTACTGACAATCAAGCGCCTAAAAAGTGAAGTTGCACAGCCAACAGTGCAGCATTAGAGAGAAAATCCCAAATGAGTTGCGTAAGACGTAGTTTGTCTCCAGTCAGGACAGGAGACCCGTAGGGTGACACATTTTGGGGGAAGCTGTACTTGCTGTAGGTAAACAATAATTAAATTAATTATTCATGTTTCAGACTAAAAGAAACAGACAATCTTTCTTAAACTTTCTTAATTCCCTGTGAAAGTGTTCAAAATGAGCAGAATCTGTTGCTTTTTCTTGTCACTGTGTATTTTCTGCATATTTACATCGAGTCCCTGAAAGAGGAAGAAGCAACTTTGCAGCTTTCTCCTTCATTTAAAGCCTAAATTATCCTCCGGTCTTAACTTTTCACCAACCCAGCAGCTTAAATGCCTGGAATTTGACATGAATGCTCTCCGGTAAATTATGTCTGAAACTCTTTCACCTCCATGAGCTAAGCTGCACTGATGTCATGCAACCTTCCAGCCATTTCATTGTTAGTAGAAATGATCAGCAACGCGTTCTGTGTAACTTCCTCTTTCTGTGTGTGACAGCTGAGGCAGACAGATGGGATGCACGTCCTGACAGGTTACGCTGCAGGAATATCTCATACTCTCTGACGCCTGTGGCACTGAACTTCACTTCTTTTATGATTTGGATGATGAGCATGATCAGACAAGGAACACAGATGTCTGAGAGTAAGTCATGTAAACATAGGTGTGTGAAATTGTCTCCCACATCAGGCTGCACTTCTCTTTAATAAACGTTAATAAAAAATAGCTGGTTTTTTCCAAAACAGGAAGTGGTTTATGCCGCCGTGGGACATTTCACAAACCTGTCAGTAAAAAAAATTCGATTCTTATTTAAATCGGTTTAAAAGGACAAAATATTGTTTGATAATTTTATGATTATTCACAGAAAACAAATTATTTTTTAAACCAAAACAACAAATAATTCAAATTTAGCTGATAAGTAACCATAAAACTGATTAATTAATGATAATTTTGTTCTAAAAATGTTATATTTGTTTGGTTTTCCCCTGTGGGAGGATCTACTTTGTTAAATATCACACACTTAATTTGTAAAACAAAGATACAAACTTTCACAGGGAAAATGTGCCTTTACTTTGGCGGTCCTGGGTTTTGTATCAAAAAATACAAACATTTAGTATTGATAAAACATGGGAGTGTTAATCTGAACATAACTCTTCGAGCCGACAGACAGGTGAACATCCAGCTTTACTAGAAGCCTCCTCTCTTTAAATATTGATGAGATAGTAAGTGGTCCACTTTCATCTTCTTTCTCTTTTCCTTTTACTTCCTGATTGTTATTTTAGCTGGAGACGAGCAGACAAACCTCCAACTGAATGTTGTTCCCTTTGCCAATATGGGTTTATGTATTATTAAACACTGCATGTGGTCTTCTGCAGAAACCCATACATTACTGCAGAGGTCTGGGAGGTGTGCCGTTTAGTATTTTGCGGTGAAGGAGCGCATGCAGCTGAAGTGCAATCCCACATTCATCATCCATAAAGAGAACAGTCACCTCAGTCGCTTCTCAAAACCACAGCTGCCCATTGTGATTATTATTTTCTTAGAGGATAAATAGATTCAACGCAGACATGAATAGATTACTAAGCTTTACCAGCTTTACTAAATATACTTATTTCTGAAAGTAAAAAGTTGAAACATGAAGTTTCACCTCAGCTGTCATAATGGCAGAATTACGTACCATTACTGGTCAAATGTACAGAGATTATGGATTTTACTAAATAAAACCAACTGAAAGTATCAAAGAGCATCTTTCTTCCCTTCTTTTAGTAACTAAAGTGATTAAATGTTATCAAAAACAGTCCAGAATTTCCCTGTGACATTTTACAAGGTCTTATGGGTTTCAAAGCACAGCTTGAGTCCTTGGTTTATATCATTTTCTGTATGAATAAACCGAACCTAAGCTCAGAGTGTCCACTTTCATCAAGCAGACCTTAGATCTGGCTCTGATGCATCACATCTTTAGTTCTCAGATCTGGCTAATGCTGGATCCTTTTTGTTATTACAGATGGATTTGTGCCGGCACAAACTAATATACCTTTTTATGGACTGAACCGTGTGCCAAATCCACCAACATCACAAGGAAATTCAAGTCTACTGGAGGAGGCCTGGTTCATGTTACCGAGAACAACATTCAGCCTTAAAGGTTGTAGAAAGAGTCCAGATTCTCCAGGTGTAGGACGAAGACAAAAACCAATGATCATGTGAATTTACAAACAGTTGCAGTGTGCCTCTTACCTTGCATTGTTGTGCTTGTGGGCTCAGGGAAGAGAGGAATAAGCAGGAGGTAGATGAGGTAGACGAAGGACAGGACATTGTACCTGAACAGACAAGCTGCAGGGAAAAAGACAAATGTAACAAATCCACTTTTAGATCATATTTAATGAAAAAAACTATTTTATTAAGTCAGCTGAGTCTTTTTTTATGCATTACATAATGAGAAATGGTTCAAAAAGATTTGAGCGAAACTTGTTAAAATGTTTGTGGTGTGGAAAAGCTGCTCGTAGTAATAAAACACCAGAACATTCTTCTAACTCACAAGCCTAATTATCTCTTCATCTGGCCTCAATCATTAAAACAAATCTGCCCTTAATTCAGTTTCTCAGGAAACTGGCGTGTAAAGTAGAAGCCCAACCCGATTGTGTGAAAACATTATTGTTTTTAGTGATAAAAACAAAGGTTTGTCCGAGATAAAAGATGGAAAATCTCCGATTAAAAAACAGGAAAATGAGGATGACAAAGTTTTTCACTCAGTTTTGCTTTTTCACTTCTGATCTAATTGTATTTTTGATTTTCTGTATAAGTTACGATTAAAAGGCAACTAAATTAATTTGTATAATACAATTAAAAAAACACATCTCATTATGACCTCTCTCTCAACACACTCATGAACACACACACACACACACAAAGTCCTGGTTTTGTTCTCTACCCTCTAGTTTGTCTTTTTACCTGTATATTATTAAAAAGATAAACATTTGGCTTGACTTTGCCAAGTTTGATGCTTTAATAATTATGGATTTTTTTTGTGAACAAACTATAAACATTTAAAAGAGATACATGATGCTTTTAAATCCTTTTAATATGTAAATCATTCATTTATTGTCTGTATAAAGTAGAACCGCAATGCTTTGGTCTGAATTCCTGCTTATTCTCGC
>JBAMHV010000008.1:19847575-19863099 GCA_037177535.1 Pseudomugil gertrudae
ATATATACGGAAAGTAGCTCTTTCCATTCAATCTGTCATAAAGATGCTTACTAAGATATAAAATTGCCTGCATATAAAGTTCGTATTGATTAAAGATCTAATAGGACAGGAACTGTATTATGATTAAATATTCATGCAATCATGGAAAATTCCCCTAAAGACTGATATTATTGTTTTATTCTCTTAATTTTACTGGAGATCCACGCTATCCAACTCAAACAGCATCTGCCAAGAAGAAAGCAGAGGTAATTAGATTAACGTCCAAATTGCTTCAGCATCGATCCATAAGTGAAATCTAAACTGTGCATGCTCAATATTTACATGGATGCACTTTCCATGCACTCTAAAGGTTTCTCTGCTTAAGTGGGCTTTTTAGTATCTTTCTGTGGTGGCTGTGGGCAAATTGTGTCTTTAGGAATGTAGACATATATAGTTTTTGTCTAATGAAAACCTGCTAACTCCACTTTTGCACTTATACAACGTTAATAAATTATTTACACAATCTATCATTATGTGGACCTCTGAAGCCATGCATAATAGAATTACTATAGCAATGCTAAAATAAAGAATTAAACTATTTTAACTGTCAGTAAACATGGATTAGCTGAGATTCTGATCTGACAAAATCTCTTTAAAAAGAATCAAATAGTGTATCAATATATTCATTAATCCATGTATCTATTTTCTACATGCAGAGGATTAGGACCACTAGGGGGTCTGCTATTCCAGAAGCAAGATAACCTTGAACAGGTCGCCACCCTGTCGCAATAAGCACAACAGTTTAATTTAATTTCACTTCATTTTATTTAATTTCTCATGGACTGACACAAATGCCTTCACATAACCCACCATTGTTACATTATTACAAATGAGTAGAATGAGTGTTCACACTGGTTTAATCTGCAAACCAGTTGTTTTAAATGTCCTACTTACCATGCTCGGCCAAACAGATGACAGAAGGACTTTTATGAGGGTTTCACTGGAGGAGGAGGGTGGCCATCACAGATATTTGGGCTTCTTCAGACTTAAACATCTCTGCAGCCACAGAATGAAGGTGAATGTTGAGATGTTCGATGATATTCAGAGGTCATATTCAACTTGATCTGATTGTATTGGAAGAAATAAATACCAGCTGAAAATACGGGCATGTTGTTTGACTCGGTAGAGTCTGTGTGTGTGTACACCACATACTGCCATTACGTATCAAACAGGATGCTACGGTGGAGTTAAAGAAGATCAAAGATCATTACTGTGAGCTCGGTCAAGTTTCCACTTTTTCTTGTTTGTTTATTGATTACTTTAAAACACTTTGACAAAGTCCCAACACATGCAAGTTACATACAAGAGTAATTTATTTAAATGCTTATTCGTTAGCATGTATTTGCAATATCCAATTATACATAATAAGCCTGGAATTAAAAAAACAGGTGTGTGTGTGCGTGCATACACATATGTATATATATTGCCTATGTGTATTTATTTTATTCATTCATTCAAACTTTTTTTTTCCTTCCACTTTATTTATAAGGACATTTTTTTTAAATAAACCAAACGTCTCCAAAGTGCTGCAGAGTCAGATATCGCTAAATAATATACAATAAAATAATTAAATAATTAAAGAAATAAAACAAGTTAAACCATTTAAAATGACTGAAAATTGATAAATATGTAATTAAAAAGTAATTAATTAATTTATTTATTTTTAAAAAGACACAGAGGACCACACAACTCGTGTAAAATGTACATACGTTTCTTCTTACAGCTGCAGCTGTGACACAATTACAAGATATAGACCACCATCTGACTAACAGTGAGTTCCTACTGGCTTTTTAACAATCCCCCGGTTGAGAGAGGGATGTGATGCACAAAAAAACATTAGTTTTACAAGTAACACAGTCCAATTAGTGTAACTAATTTATATCCCATCCTGGATCCTTTGAGGAAGCACCACAGGAAGTCTGTTACTCTGAGTATATAAATTTCATTAAGCCGTCAGAGTGAAGGTGGAAACACATCCCCACAGAAATGTGATGTTTACCAAAGTCATGGCTACCAATGTCTGGTAAGCTTCATCTTCCACCTTAACAAAAGAAATTGTGACCATAGTCTAAAATATTTACTCAGAATGGTTATCAGATGGAAAACGTACATGTGTGGTGAAGAGTTTGCATCGAGCAGCAGCTAAAAACACACAAAACACATTGATTATACAGAAATACACTGATATAAATACACACATAATCTCTTTCTATATATAATCTCATATCTTTGAATACTGATAGGAATCCAAGCTGTGTGATGCTTCCTGTTACAAGAACCTGACTCTGTTTGGGAAGTTCAGTCCTGTATGACCACGGCCGATTAGTCACGATATCAACCCCAACGAACCTAAAACTCCTCGTTTGTCCTCAGTTCAACTGATATAAACAAGTTTGTTTACCCTCTCTCTAAACAGCAACAGCGCATTCATCGCTTTTGTTGATGTTAAACAGCAAGTTAAGTCAAGTACGATGCTGAAGACTGACTTATGATCATCACCTAGCAACCACAAGGTGGCTGTGCCATCACACACCATAATAAGTCTGACTGGGTTTATCATTTAGAAGTTACTAAACTTTGCATAAAATAAACTTTTACTTATGAAAACTACATCCTCCAGATGAAAAAGAAGAATAAAACATACCTGGCTGCTGCTTAGATGTTTCAGTGTGATGTGAATGACGAACCAGCACTACTGTCTCTTTTACGCATAATTAAAATGTTAATCGATATATCTTGGTAGGCCTCCATCACTGACAGATGTGGTTGCTGACTTTTAAAAACGCTAAACAAATGGAAGGAGCTCAAATTATTTAACTGCAGCTGCCCACAAATGTATTTTTGTGAAGCAGAGCAGATCTTTGAGCTATTTTATTGTTGCAAATTGATGCAGGATAATGGGACTCCTTCTATGATGATTGAAGTTTGTTTAGTGTGTCATTAAGGCTTTTATTGCCCCTGCTTGAAAAAGCAGGAAGAAGCTCATGTTAATGCACACATCCAGGATATCGGCTTCATTATAAAGGACTCACATGTTGACAGACTGTTTGGAACATCACATTACATCCTGAAAAATTTACAGCAGACGCCCATCCCCGTGCTGTAAGGTCATGCATAATTAAATACTGTTTGTGCTTTTAAAGATGCACCAAAGCACGGAAAAGTGCAGCTTTTAACACAATGATTATCTAAGAGGTTAAAGGTCAGCTGGGCTTCATTCCTCTGGTCCTGCTGCAGACAACCGTCTCAGTGTGTGAAAACAAAAGGTTGTGAAGAGCATCTGCTCCCAGAGAAAACCAGCAGTATCTGACTTTATCTGTCAACCATATTTATGTGTGTTTGAGGCACGTTCAAGAAGCAATAAAGCAGCTCCTGGGAACATTCAACCTTCCCCTTCTCGCTGTCGCATATATCGTCATTTTTGGATGCTCAGAGTCACAATTCAATGTTTTCTTTGAGTTGCATGATTGTTTATATTTCTGTGATGCCACCTGTACCTCAGACTCTCAGAGATCTTTAATACTGACTGCCTTTCCAAGAATAAACTTAATTATCACCCCTAAAAATGTTGTTTTTAGCTCAGATTTAGACAAAATCAATACTACAAATATTTAAATCAAATAAAAATGTATCCATACAGAGAAACACAAAATGTTTAAAATGATCAAAACACAATTTATTACATATTTAAAAAGCTAACTTTCACACACAATCACACATGCACACACACACAAACAGAGCACATGCACATTTCAAGGGTTTCCTTGTTGCATGCTTTTATTTTTTCATCTTTTATTCACTTCATGGTTACAAATCAGTGCTTTATAAATCACTATTTGTATATATTAATCCTCAGTTCTTTTATATTTTTTTAATATGGGTGATAATATATGTTGAAGAGACACTGATCAAATGTTTCTTTATTAGTGAAATATAGGTGTGTCTGTAGCAGTGATTAAACCACTCAATTAATGCAGGATAATCCTAACTAAAGAAAAAGTCTGATTTGTTGTTTGTTTTTCTAATTTTGTTTTATCCTTGACATTACATATATGACCGCTTTAGTTGTATTAAATTACTTATTATTTCCTGACATTTTTACCCTTTTTAAATAAAGATTTATCTATCATCCATTATCTACTGCTTATTCCCTGAACTGGGTCGCGGGGGGCTGGAGTCAATCCCTGCTGACTAAATAAAGATTTATTGCAATTTTTTTCCTATAACTTGCTCATTGAAGGAGAAGTCTAAAAAATGATGGTAAAATCACCTGTTCTGTCAGGAATCTGTCCCATATTTCATATCCTCGGCAAAGTTTGTGAATTTGGGGGTATCGGAGGGTCACAGAATGTTTCCCACATGTCTGAACAACGCTGAACCAGACAAGAAAATAATCCTGTCAACAGATGTGTGTAACGTTCAGCAAGACAGCAGCAAATCAGCCCAGCTGAATGCAACTGATCTGAATCACAGTTATTACCATTATCAGATAAAGGTTTTACAAACTAGTCTTTTTTTTGGTGCAATGTTGAAAACAAGAAAAAATAATAAAGATTTTAAGATGAAAAATATCAAACTAATATAGAAAACATATAAAACACAATGTAATGTAACATAAAACAATAGTGTGAGATGGTAAATATTACTGCATCCAAACTGCTTCTGTTTTGCAAATACACGTCAGATCTGTGTCGGGAAAAATAATATTTTACACAATAAATACATATAAACATTTATTTCCTGGTTTCTGGGATTATTTTTATTTTGTTTCCATCATATTGGGCTCTATTTGTTTGAATTAACTGTAAAAGATGCAGCCCGTTTGGTAGAATTTACAACACATGCACCTTTTTCCACTGAAGAACTTTAATACGAGCTGCTCATCATCATGAACAGAACAGAAACCACAAGCTGCAGATGGACTGTTTAACAAATACCAGTAAACCGTCTAGTGTTCCTCGTGAGGTTCATTATGTTCCTAATGGACATCTAATCTTTAATCATTGAAAGTACAAATAACAACTCTCACAAAAACAGGGTGTGTTGAATTCTTGGGTCATCCTGTATGTAACATAATAACCTTGTTAAGAGCTGTATATTCTCCACACTAACCCAGCCAATTATCAGTGCTGCATTAGGTGTAATGTGATTGTAACTGGGAACTAAGTGAGCTATTTAGGTTTCCTGCTGAGCACAGAAAAACTACAGAGCGCCACCATTTAGACTGTTTTATCTCGAGAATGATGGCTTATCAACCACTGTAAAGTAGAAAAGAAACGAATAAAGTAATAATAAATTACTCAGGAAGGCTTTCTCTAAAGTACTACTATACTACTATTCATTCAATATTTAGAGCTTAGAATTTATGATTAGTGGTGCAAGAGTAATCCTCATTAAGCGCCCCTGCCCACACCTTTTCCTGAAATTCTTACGCTGTACTCATCATTATTATTTCTGCATTACAATTAAATATTATTTTTTTTTACTTATTGGTGTTTTTTTTAAGTCAAGTTTGAGAAAAGATGAAAAGGTGACCTTAAAATCACCAGGTTTGCTGTGTGTACTTAAACAGAGGATTCAGGTATCATCACTAGTTGCAGATATTTGAGTAAAAACACAAATGTAGACTATAAAAAGAAATAATGAATGCTGTGGCGCTCTTTATCATTATCTTGAGGCTGAGTTCTCAGGCCATGGGTCATAACGACACTCAAATAAAGCAGGGACTTGCACATTTATACAAACTTCAAATATCTGAAGGTTTATTGATTGTTAAGTAAACCACCATCAACAAGTCTTCAGACATAAAGACAATGTTGGTACATGCAAACATTTAGTGATTAACATTTATATTGGATTCATGTATGTAAACTTGTGAATATGAGAACTGCTACTATTTTTCTGCTAGAGTAAGAAAAATCCACTCAAACTGAAAATATTGAAAAACTTTATCAAGTTACAAAATATTACTGTGAAAATGTACATAAGTTTATGTGCCAACATGCAGATAAAAAGAACAATAGTGGTATGTGTTTAAAAAAGAAAAAGGAGGAGAAGACAAACTACACCCTGTAAGAAAGAAAAAACATCCATCTTCCTCAGAAATGCAGTTTCACTGTTAATCCATAAACATCAATTGCTGAGAAATCCATTAGTGTTCAGGGTTCTGTTAAATATCTTCAGGGTATTGGAATTAGTCCTATTTGATTTCAAGTTTTATTAATTGTGGTAAAACAGTACTTTCAATTTTAAATTTTTTGTTTGGCTGTTGTAGTTTAATTTTATGTTTCATTTCATTTCTTCTTCTACAGTTTATTTTAAACATGTTCTTTCATTTATAAAATTTACAATATTTACACCTTCACTGTTTATTTTCCTAAAAAGATAAAGCAGACGTTTAATATTTTATGGCCCTACCCTATTTTAGTCTTTTATTGTTATATATCAAAATGATTGTCTTATAAAATGTGGAGATTTTCATTGTGTGGTGAAACCACGAGCACGTGACAGCAGTGAGTGACCAACAGGCGGCGCTCTATGATTGCGTCACTGCGTAAGACGTAGGGGGAGGAGCCAACATGGCGTCTTTAAATATCGGCCCGCTTTTGTTTTGTTTAGCTTCATTTTCATTACAAATCACTTCCTCCAAATTTTTATCCGATCCGTGTTACAAACCCATTAAGGACGACAGACCAGACTCAGTCCAGTAAGTAACAGGAGCATGTTTATTCTACAGTGTAGGCTAAAAAAGAAGAAGGCTTCTTGTTGTTTACCTAGTGGATAAAATGTGCATTATACAGTTGTAATCATCATCACGTAATAATCTTTTATGGTTTTACTTGTTATTATAAAGTTATAACTTACGTCAATGTAGTGATTTCACTGTCATTTAAGGCAACAAAACTAATTCTAACAAGTGAACTTAATGTTGACGTTTTTACGGTCTCGTGTGTGATTTGATATGTTGCCAGATGTTTTCTTACTATCGGACATATTTCAATATGTCAATATACTTTAATTCAATATACTTTAGGGAAAATAAGAAGTATTCTCAGACAAACGCACGTTAAGCATTGAAACATTCATTTTAAGGGAGAAAATCTCTTTATAGTTTAATAAACACGGAGTGGAGCACTTCATATCTGCTTAAACTGGGTCTGTTTCTATTTATTCCTCATGGGAGGAAGAAAATCAGATGGGTCCTCCAGTGATTAATGGGCCTGTGAATAAAAGTCATGTTACAGATATCCATCCATCCATTTTCTACATTGACATAAATCTGTTGTCAAGTTAAATCCCTCCTCTTTTGTGTAAGAGACAAAGTACTCTACATGAAACCACATAAAAGATCTGTAATTTGTTCAAGTTTGCCTTTTTAAATGAATAAAAGACACAAACATTAAACAATTTATTTAATTTTAATAAATTATCTGTGGGATGAAATCAGATTCAGAACTGTTACAAACAAACTGTATGTATTAATTACAGGATTGTTATATTCCTGTTGTTAAACTGCTCCCTGAGTTGTTTTCCATTATTCCAGCTGACTGAATCTGTGCTCGGGTTGAGGAGCAATCGTAGGAATCACCTTCCAGTTTCCCTTTCAGTCAGAAACCCCCACAGGATGATCAGTCTCAGCCGGTCCATCAGAGTGTCACAAATACTCTAAGCACAATGTGCATCCTCTTGTTTGCTTGTCGTAGGACAAAGGCCCGGCCTCGCGAGTATGTAAAGGTGTCAGATCTGCCTTCGTCATGGGATTGGAGGAACATCGAGGGGAAAAACTATGTGAGCGTCACAAGAAACCAACACATCCCTCAGTATTGTGGCTCCTGCTGGGCGATGGGAGCCACCAGTGCTCTGGCAGGTAACCATGACAACAAACAGAGAGAGAGGGAGGGCTGAATCAGAGGGTTGAATTTCATGAATGCCATCATTTTAATTTGAAACGTGAATATTTTGGATCAATTTTGCTGTCAGGGCTCAAATCTACTGTCAGTTTTACGGTTCTCTTTGTTTTTAGATCGTATCAACATCAAACGTGGAGGAGAGTGGCCATCGGCGTACCTGTCTGTCCAGAATGTGATAGACTGTGGGAGGGCGGGTTCCTGTTATGGCGGAGACCACCTGAGAGTCTATGCCTACGCACATGAAAAAGGCATTCCTGATGAAACCTGCAACAACTACCAAGCTAAAAACCAAAGTAAGATAATACACTTTTTCATCTTCATTTTGCTCTGATTGTAATTGTTTCACTTATTTGAGCGTGTGGTCAGAAACTCTTATTTAGCGTGGGAAGATTTTATCCTGTTTGAGCAACAGTGTAAAAACTCAGGGCTACAAAGTATTTTCCCAGCTGGTTAGATTCTGCAGAGTTTATCCTTAAGCACATCTATCAGAAATCAGCCTTTATGTCCTGGCTGATCTCAGTGTTATTCTTCAGAAATCCCCACTGTCAGCCTCGTTACAGCTGCAGGTTTAACGCTCAAAGAGTCTAAAACCAAATGAAATCTGGAAACTCAAAGTGCCTTGCAGTGCTGCACAGTGGTCTTAGTTTAATCATGTTGGATGCAGACGACAGCAGGTTCATTGAATAAGGCTCAAAACGATGAAAGGAACACTTCATGTGACATCTTGATTATTTAAATATTCCAGTTTAAGATCTTTATTCATTATTATTATTACATAGTTGAATAAGAAGAACAAAATGGCATAAGCATGATCAATCATCTTAAAAATCATTAACACATAGAGGTCTGGATTCAGAATCCTACTGGGAATAAAAGTGGAAACATCAGGAGCTGACCCGCTTTCTGTGGGTTCAGTATCAGGGTATACTCCTGTTCAAGTTATTTGTGACTCGGATATGATTCTAATTGCACGGTGGCCTGGATCCATTCATTCATCCTGCCGCACAGCAGTGTAGAGAAGAAGCTGCAAGCAGGATGGATGACTTACAGTAGCAACCCACTGAGGCGCTGACTCCTCACGACGTTTGTCAGTCCCCAGAGCGCAGAGGAGGTGATTTGATGTGCTCCAAGCCATCGGCAGCTTCCACGTTCAGATCCGACCATGTGGTTTTTAATCTCTGGCTCAGACCTCTATCGCGCTGACAGCCTTTTCCGTGGCACTCTGCAGCCTTCATTTTGATTGTTACACCACAACTATGACCCGCAAGCAGGATGTCTCTTTTTATCTGGCCAACGAATACCGACTTCACTCTGTGAAAAGTTACGTTTACCTTCTCAGTTGTACCGTTTTACGCCACAGACACTCGTTGATTCATATGCCGACATGTTTATGAGCTGCTTTGCATTGACCGTGTATGATAGAAAATGGGTGTGTAGGGGCGGGATGAGAACCAAATTTACCTTTTTCAGCAAAGGTGTGAAATCAGACTTTTGTTTTGGCGCAGTGAGGGTACAATTTCAGTAGAGATTCTACGCAAAGTTTTATAAATGAGGCCCCTGATCAGTGATGTCACCACGTCTGCACATTTCAGATGTTAAGTCTGAATCAGCAGGAGGGATCTTCTTCTCTTGTTTCAGAGTGCGAGCAGTTCAACCAGTGTGGAACGTGCTCCTTCTTTGGATCATGTGCTGTTGTGAGGAATTACACTGTGTGGAAAGTGGGAGATTATGGAGATGTTTCAGGAAGAGACCACATGAAAGCTGAAATCTACACTAATGGGCCCATCAGGTAGAGGAAGGTCCTCCTAAGTTATGTAGAGGAGAATAAGAATAATCTTTTAACCCCTTAACGCCTGAATTAAGAACTGGGCAGAAACATTTGCAATTGTGCAAATCTGAACCATGTAATAGGTGAAAATGATCATAGTGTAATCTTCTGCTTTCTGGTATTCACCAGGATGCAGGAAACCAGTATCATATGGGGAATAACTGGGTTTTGAGTGACGTTTCTCCCATAAAGTGATGCAACATGTCTCAAATATGCGACATCAGGTCATAAGGGGTTAACTCTTCACCATTCATCATTATCATCATCATTTAGTATTATTGTTAGTGTCATCACATAGAAATGGTTTTCCACCTGGATCTGCTAATGTTTATTTAAATAATAATTCATTGTTATCTGACTTCTTCCATTATTGCGACTGCCCTTCTTATAGTCAAACATTTCAAGTACTTTATTTATTCAGTTGTCTTTGAAGATATAATACTCTAAATAACTTTACAAGATGCATGCAAGACCCTATTAGTTTATTCACCAAAAAAAAAACATTAAATCTGATTCCTATCAGGATAAGCAAAAGTCCTTTTGTAAAAAATGTATTTAGTCAGGATTTTATTTGCAGATTTAAATCCTTTTTTCAATATATATAATTTTTATATTTATTTTTAATTTTTAATATTAATATTATTATAATATAACTATGAATATTAAATAAAATATAATATTAGATTTTTTTTTTCTTTTTTTCCCAGCTGTGCTCTGATGGCAACTGATGGCCTGGAGGAATACTCTGGAGGGATTTTCTCTGAGTTTCACCCCCTCTCCTTGCCGAATCACATTGTGTCTGTGGCTGGATGGGGTCTAGAGGAAGACGGGACCGAGTTCTGGATCGTTAGAAACTCCTGGGGAGAGTTCTGGGTCGGTTTTACTCGCCATGCCCTGTCTGAACCAGCTATGCAGCTGCTGTTTGCAAACTTAATGCTGAAAAAGCTGTTTTTGCTGTAATGAGCTGCAATGTATTTTTAGGACCGTCGCTTTCTCTGATGCTGTGCGCTGTGCTGGCAGAATAAACATATTTTGTGTTCTTGCTTTCAGGGAGAACACGGCTGGGCGAGGATCGTTACCAGCGAATACAAAGGCGGAAAAGGCAACTGGTTTAACCTGGGTATTGAGAAAAACTGTGCATATGGAGACCCAATTTTAACCGAGATGCATTACACTGATTAGCCCAACATGTGTCATGTTTAGATATTTTTAAAATAAAGCAGTAATGTAAACTTTCTGACAAATAAAATGAAAAATGTACGATTTCTTTAAGTGTGTCAGACTGTGTCTTTACTGACAGCAACATCCATAAATAATAAATTCTTCTAAAAGTTAGTTGGCAAGTTTACATCACATGTAACAATCATTGTGTCCTTGTTAGATTTGGTTTTGTTTGGCTGAATGAAAGGAGAATGAAGATGGACTTTACTGGGACACATTAGGTTTAGTAGCAGAAGGAAAGATGCTAAATCTGACCAAATCTGTTTAAAACAAAGTTACTTCAGGTGGGTCGTTGAATCACTATGATGATGAGATTTATTTATAATGACTGAAAATGGACTGTTTTGGGCCTTGAACACATCCAAAAGTTAGTATCCAGGGCATATGTATGAAGGAACTGGCCAGCATGGTGCCATAGCTGTAAACAGGATGACCAGGGGCCTCATTTATAAAGCTGTAGGCCTATTAGGTACAAAAACAGGCGCACGCCATTTATAGCCAATTTATAAAAGCACAACTTTGCGGGAGAATGTCCCTACCTCCGCAAACTGACCATGCCGCACGCACATAATCTGGAAAAAATGGGAAACACTTGTGGCAGAAGAATGAAAGCAAAAAAATGATGTGAAACTTGAGACATTTGTTTAAATAAAACATAAAAAATATCACTGATAATGTATATAATGAAAAATATCTGTGTTCACAACAGAAATGATGTTTATAAAAACGTCAACTACTAAAATAAGTTCTGTCTGAAGTACTGAAGTAAAGCAGGTCTTCACACTGCTAATCAATCATTTATGTGACCACACAAAGTTCTAGATTAGTAATAAATATAATTAACATTGTCGCTGCACACAACTGCTTATCAGCAATCGGGATATACATCCCCCACTTGCAAATATACAGAGAATAAAGTGATGGTTGGATATAAAATGCACCACAATGCGTAAAGACGCACAATGTTTTCCTGCTGGAGGTCATGGCACATGAAGCCTCTGGAGCGAATTGTCACAGATAATCTTCTCTTAAGCAGGTTCAGACATCCGCATGCTGTTACAGGAGCAACCACACCGTGCCAGTCCCCCTGCAAGCACTAAAAACCTGCATCTTCCAAAGGGAACTGGCTGATAAGTCGGGCTGCTCACTCCTTTTCCCAACCAAGAACGGATCTATGTGCACCACCACCAGACACGCCGTGGTGGAGGAGTGGAACATCAAGTGATGTCCCTGTTCCCCTCATATTAGAACCAAATGCATCTGTGATGCAGTGAATTCTGATTTCTTTTTTTTTTTATCAGATTTTTATTTTGGCGCTGCAACGTTTGTGTTTATTGAGCAGAGATGTTAAGTTTTATAAATGAGAACCCTGCTCTTTAATCCAGCTTTAAGCCTGAAATAACAACAGTTTCATCCTTTCGGATTCATTATGTATCCCATAAGGAAGCTGCTATATGAAGACATTTGGTTTCTGGTGAAACAGTTTGCAGATCTTTGACACTTTTTCCTCCAAAAAGACCACAAACATCTCACACGTGAGATCAATGTTAAATTAGCCTTTCTTGTTTTTTAATTGTTTGGATAATGAGGCTGAAAAAACGCTGAGATTTGTTAGTAGAAAAGCTCTGGTTTATGTGCTCTGTCCTCTAAATTTGAGGCAACTTTTTGCAATTAAATCAACACTGGATCTTCCTGTTTGAGGTGCTTCAGAGTTATGATGCCACTAACATTAAATCCCATTAAGGGGTCAATTATTTAACAGCGTTTGCAAAAAGAAAAATTATTGGTTCCTTAATTAGCCCAAAATCTGAGAAACTGGTTACCATACCAACAGGCAGATGCAAACAGCTTGTTAGCCAGAGTGCAGAAAGAGGCTGTCCATCGAGAACAGTTGTATAATAATGTTTCCTGTGACTCTACGGGATGTGTTAAAAATAACCCGCAGATTTCATCAATCAGTTTCATTTCTATCTTAGAAGGCTTGTTAGGATGACTAAGCGTAAAAGGGTAATCTCCTCGTTTCAAAACACTGTGATTGATGACGGCATCTGACTGATTATCTTACAGCCTAAAAGAGTTTCATGGTCAGTGTGTAATCTGAATCCCTCCTGTCTCCGATGCCCAGACTCAGAACTCATTCTCCAATTTAGCTTCTGTTGTATTCTTTTGTTCTTTCTTTAATAAACTTTGTCATCATTTTCCACTTCAGAACCAGACTCCTCGTCTTTAATAGTAACTTTGCCTCTACAGGTGTTAGGTGAAATGGTTTAAATTGTCTCTATGAGTGTGTGTGTGTGTGACTGATTGTGTGTCTGTGTGTGTTGGTCCTGTGATGGACTGGCGACCTGTCCAGGGCGTACCCTGCCTCTCCTGCTATACCACGTCACGGGTCACAGAGGGCTGGAGTCCATGGGTGGAGTACACCCTGGACAGATCACCAGTCCATTGCTGGACCAACACGGAGATTCTTTGTTCTTTGCATGTTTTAGTTCCTTTCAACTCCAACACACCTGGTTCAGGTTCATTAAAGTGCTCGTCGGGTTCTCTGCAAGTCTGCTAATGAGTCATTTGAGTCAGGTGTGGTAAAATAGGGATACTTTTAAAACATGCAGAACGATGTTCCCTGAGTACCAGGATGGAGAAACGCTGATCTAGAGTGACTAACCTAACATGCATGTCTTTGGACAATGGAAGGAGCACCCAGCGAGAACCCACACATACACAGGGAAATGCAAACTGTTCCAACCTTTCCCCAGCTCAGGCTCAAACCAGCAACCTTCTTACTGTGAGACTACAGTGCTAACCACTACACCACCATGCAGGCCTCTATTGGAAGAAGAATATGATTAAAACTTGCAGGACTGTGGCTCTAGAGGACCATCTTTGGGTGCCTCTGAATTAGTGTTTATGTGGGAGAAACTACCACTTTAGTGTTACAAACTGTTGCAAAGCACAAATGCAACACATCCTGTTCTGTAACAGCATCACAGACCAAACATGTTAAACACGGACACATGCATAAAGCATCGCCTCAGAAAATCCCATTTCATAAATACTCAACGTGCCGTTAAAAACTGGCAATAGTATAGAAGCACAATCATATGGAAGTAGATTTCATTAAGCAGATCATAATATAACAAAATAAATAACCCAGTCCAGACTGTACAAATGTAATGAAGTAAAATACATGACTTATTCCACTTCTCATTGTCTCTTTTGGCCACAAAAAGCTGTTTTCAGACTTGCATCACTGTGGAGGAATTTTGGCTCATTTGTCTGTTTGTGATCTTTATTCAGGTGAACGTTTGCAGACTTTCCCCGTGTTAATACACTTTTCAGACTGTACTGACATAAATTTAGCATTTCACACACTAAGTGGGGCCAGTAGAGTCCGACATACACAGTAGGTTGTTGTGGCTTCTAAGAGATGAACAGTCTGAACTTGAGGAGAACTTGTTTTTCCAGGTTTCGGAGCTTCACCTGAACAAGCCACAAGTCAAACATGAAGCCATCTGTGATGATTAAAGCGAGGCAGAAATGAGGTCATTCAAGATGACAATGAACTCAAGCACAGCAGCTTATCAACAACACAATAGCTAAAGAAAAATAAGACCCGATGCCCAGAACATGAGTGGATCCTGTCAACGATGAACGAGCTCAAATGAACCTCCGCTGATGTGGGAGCCTCGTAACATCAGACTAAAATAATAACATTAAAATAAACTGGAGAAGTTCTCCAGGATAATGAATTATGAAGTTTTTAATAGGATTTTCTTTTTTACACATGTTGTATTTATTTTACAGCAAATCAGTAGATCTTTCATTCAGCTGCTAAATTGAACAACAAACATAAACACTGTGTGATGTGGGATACAGATCAGGTAACTTTTTACACAAAGGCTTGTTTTACTCATGTCCTTCATCCATTGCTTACTGAGCTTTAGCTGCTTCTGTCAGTGTGAAGGTATCGCAGCACCGGCTCTTAATTAACAAATACAAAACTGTAACATGAATCATCACAGTTATGCTGATGATACACAACTTTATGCGTCTGCTACCAGATGACTGCAGTGTCAGTGTTTGGAGCACATAAACACCTGGATGAAAGAACGGGTTTTCCTATTAAACAAAACTCAGATGATTCTGTTTGGTAGCAAAGAGAAGGGCAGCATTAGTAAACACCTGGAGACTTGGGTTCTTACAATCACTAAAGGTGCTTTTCCATTAGCGTCAGTACTCTACCGGTTCGGGTAGAACTATTGTACTGGACTGCTTTTCCATTACAAGTCGCGATCCTCTAATGTGGGAGGGGTCTCCCGCACAACGCGAGTTTCTAGATGCTTTGCGTCTGCAGAACACTACAAAAGAAGATGAATACCATAGAAGAAGACACGAAGATAGAAGAATTCCCAGTAACTTTTTACCTGGGGTTCGGATTATGGTTATTAATGGGAAATAGACTCATGGAACAGATCAAGAGAAGTCGTTGGAGGGCAAGACGAAACACCCTGGATCATATCAGACCA
>JBAMHV010000008.1:19863199-19876549 GCA_037177535.1 Pseudomugil gertrudae
AAATGTAACCGCATGGCACGACACATCCTGATGGAAACGCTCTGTTTCTGGGTATAATCGTGTGAGGCCGGGTGGAGGAGGTACTAATGGAAAAGCACCTTAAGTCTGTAACCTTGCAGTGTTGATGGACTCAGATGTGACTTTCAGCAGCCACATCAAAGCTTCACTAAGAAGCTTTTTAACACCTCAGAAACATCAGAATGAAACGTTTAGTCTCACAGAAAGACCAGGAGAGATTTTAAAACCCTGCTGATCCCCGAACGATTCAGGCCCAGATGACACCAGAGGTCTACCAGAGATTTTATTGTGATTCTTGCTATTTGTTGTGGTCTTTTATGCTTCTGTAAAGCTTTTAATGTTTTATATAAAGCACTTTAAGTCCTCATGTACATGAAAAGTGTGATACAATAAGATTTGTCCTGCCTCAATCACCCTGAAAATCTTTGTTTCAAAAGGCATCTGTGGGACGTGGTAGAACATGGTAGAACAGGAAATTCTCATCACAGACGTGCAGCTAACAAACCTGCAGCAGCTACATCCTGCAGTCATGTCAGGAATAACATCACCCAGGAATATTCCCAACACCTCGCTCTATGCCATGAAACAACGACGGCCGCTCCAAAAGCAAAAGCAGCCTTCATGAATGTTTTGCTGTGACAGCAGAGTGAGAGCCACTCTGGAACGACTTTAAAGCAAATCTTTCTCAACATAAACCAACAAAGAGTTTGGAGTTTGAACAACATGGTGATGTGGTAGCTTGCACTGTTGCTTTGTCAGCTTTCTGTGTGCAGCATGTTCTCATCCTGCCTGAGCATCCAAACCAATGCATGTTGGATAAAATGCTGATTCTACATTGAAGCAGCGATGATTGTTGTTACTGGTCTCTGTGCTGGTCTGTCTGGGGTCTTATCTGCTAGTTATGAGCTGAATGAAGCCCGTATGAAAAATGGATGAAAGTGAGGATTATCAGCCTTTAAAGTTCATATTAAAATGAAAACTTTGAGAAAATCCAGAAACTTCTACAAAAGGATGGAAACAAGTAGTGAATGATGATTACAGTTTATTTATGAAGAGAAGTGGGAATCTATCCTGTTATCTTTGCTGCACCGTTTTTATTTATAATCCACAGACTGCGGCTGCATAGTGTGAAAACTGACTGCTCTCTGCCTCGTTATATGTTTAACCTCTTTCCTCCACCAGTTTTTGTTAAACATGCATTAAGCGCATCTGTGAGGCCAATATCGCTGCAAAATAACGTTCTGAGAGAAATGCAGACGTTTCCAGTTAAGCACGCACACACACCACTTACAGTGCAATCCCATGTGAATTAGTAATCATAATAATTGATTTCAGCTGCCAAAAGCCAAATTTAAGGCCTCAGAAACATTCATTCACAAGCGAAATGCAGATGTCAGAGCAACTAAATGAACCACTTAAATACGCTCTATGCTTCTTGATAAATCCTAACATGTTTCCTTTATAGATGTACCTCCGGAAAGATTCAAAAAGACTTTGTAGTTGCAGACATGCTCATTTTATTATTAGGATGTAATTTTCCAGCAGCGGCCTAAAAACTAGCACAGGGCTCAGTGTGTTGCGTGTACTCTGTGTTAGTGTTTAGTAAATATTAGATGGGATCTGCTGCAAGGCCATGTATATTTGTACTTGACTGTGTAAATTCCTCAGGGACAAAAGCTACTTGTCCAATTTTGATCAGTTGGTGGTTAAAATGTGTAATAAATCATCTGATGTTGTCAGAAAAGCTGTATTTATTGGAAATTCTGACTCTGTGGCTAATTTCATAACGATTCTGTCAAGCAACAGTGGTGATGTGAAAACGTTGCAAAAAACGGTTTGTGGGTGAAACAAATGTCAAAGTAGCTTTACAGGATGTTGTAGATTAGAAAAATTCCACTAAAAGAGATGCATTTACCCCTGCTTGGTGCTCTTTGCTGAATTCCTAATTTGTTTCAATTGAAATCAAACAAGTGATGCATTCATGTTATATTCAGCAGCCTTTTCAGGCTCTGTGCTGCATGCTTTTAAAAAAAACAACAGCCACCCCTGAAGTCCAAGGAGGAAGAGGCAACTTCAGGGGGGAAGATCCTGGAAACAGCTGTTCTCATCTGTGTGTGTGTGTGTGTGTGTGTGTGTGTGTGTGTGTGTGTGTGGGTGTGTGTGTGTGTGTGTGTGTGTGTGTGTGTGTTGGAGCAGGGGGAAGGTTGATGCTCCCACTGGGACACCCTGCTGATGTATGGAAATCACCTAAAGCTTTTCCTCACAGTTACCAACAATGGAAGGTTCAGAGACATTTTAGAATACATGATTCTGTAAAATATGCACAATTTTAGGCCTTTTTTCACTTTCTTTGCTCTTAATAAGATTTATATTTAATGTTCAAAGCTAAAGTGTTCAGATGATCTCTCCTGTGTAGCTTTTTTTGAAAAAAAAAAACTGGATTAAAGCACTTTTCTTCTATGGTTTTCAAACTTTTTACATATTTTTTCACTTTACAGATTGATAATCTCATTAAAACATTGAAGAATATATTTGCATACTATGGTTGCAAGGCCGGAGACTCTAAATTGTCCATAGGAGTGAGTGTGTGTGTGTGCATGGTTGTTTGTCTATGTGTGTTGGCCCTGTGATGGACTGGCGACCTGTCCAGGGTGTACCCCGCCTCTCGCCCATTGTGAGCTGAGATTGGCTCCAGCCCCCCTACGACCCCGTTCAGGGAAAAAGCTGTAGAAAATGGATGGATGGATGGATGGGTTGCAAGGCCACCAAATATCTTAAAATGTCAGTAATTCATAAAACAAATGTATTGTTTCTGAAATGATCTGCATGTGCAAGCCAATGTGGGAAACCAAAGATTAAATGTAAAGATCTTTTTCTAATTATGTGTGGCCTGTAAGTTTTTACACTTGTGTTATTGTGGATTTAAATGCCTGTTTTTTTTATTATGTAGCACTAATAATGTTAATTTTTGTTTAATCCTTCTTAGTTTTTCTTCTGAAAGTGTGAATAAAACTGAATAAATGTTGTTTTCTGACATCACAAAGAGTCGTGTTTGACTTTTGCATCTGAAATAATTCCTCCAATCCAGGCTGCACATCTGGACAACAGAGTGGGTGTCCACTCAGTCTTTATCTTTTTTTTCTTTGTGTGTGTGTGTGTGTGGGAGGGGCGCACACACACACACACACACACACACACACCCACACACACACGCACACACACACACAAAAACACACATTCATGATCACGAGCCAATCAGGAGTGTGAAAACTGGAAAGCATTTCATTTGTGCTGCTGCTGAGCTGCACATTTCACCTCCTTCCTCTTTCTGCACGGGTCACATGTCGCGTGCATCTTCTTCTGGGTATTTTAATTTAAAGGCAGGGCTGAAAGGAGGGGCAAAATTCTCCACCCTGTCAATGAAGGCAAATGGAAACCTAAAAACAAACTGGTTGAGCAGGTAACTGCTCTCTGAGGTCATTATTAGACCATTGTCATTAGAAACAAAGAGTGTCACTCATATGTAGTCTACTGCTAACGAGATATCTGCTCTTAATCCCTTAATCTCATTTGTCCCGTCGTTTTTGTCTCCCTTCCATCTGTTTGTGCTCGTGGTTTTGATGATCACCGATCAGATTATTATTCATCAATTAAAATTTCTATTTATTTTTCAAACTGTTAACAATTCATTTCCCAAACCACTTTGAAATAGATGATTTATTTTATTCTCTCCTGCCTGCCAAGCAAAGTCAAGCTCAACGGTGTTGACAGCAAAACCGGATAATGGTGGATTTTTCAAAATAAAACGTTAACATATTATGCAACGGAACCTTTACCACGTTTAGAAACTATTTTGAAAGTATTACTAGCCAGACCGGCGACTTCACATCCCCAAACCAGCCTCTGTAGCTGAGCAACAAAGTCCCCCCACCTTTAACCCATACTACACCCCCATTGTGACCTCCTGACCCCCTGCAAGGCCCCACTGCTCTTCATCATCATCATAGATGATGTCAACATAAACCACTTAACCACTCCTTGTCTGATCCATCCCTATGACAGGTCCTGTCATAGCTTTACATTTACAATTTTACATTCCAATTTGCTTTATTGACCAAATTCACTAGATTGTAATTAAATATTAAAATAATATGTTTAACAAAATTATTATATTTACTAGTTTTTCTTTTTATATTAGAAATGTTAGATTTTAAAGGTCTTATTTGAATGTTTACTTTGTATACGTCGATTTGAACATTTCAATCTGACTAGATTTGATTTTAGTTTCTGTCATTGCTGCAGCATTTTCCTCCTTATATATACTTTCCTGCTATGTAGACATGTTAACTGTGAAGTTATTATTAATGAGTTAAATCAGTGGAAGATTTCAAACAAATAAATCACATTTAAAGGCAAACAGACCTTTGTAAATAAGTAGTGTGCTAATTACATGAATCTGACACAATACAGATTTCCAATCCAGAATTTGCTTGCAGTTGTTTTTATATTTAGTAGCTACATCTCAATAGCTGCAAAAATGTCCACTGATTTCATTTACAGTTCATTTTAAATGTGTTTGAGGATTCAGACACTGAGTTTAAACCATAACACACTCCACAAAAAGCAGAATGCTGTCCATTATTAAAACTACAACTAAAAAGTAAAGTAACAGTTAAACACTGCTGTAATAATATTAGTTATATATTAATACTTAAGTATGTTCCTGGGTTTGTCTGTGTGTTTATCATGTAATGGGCTGGCAGTATTTCCAGGGTGTACTCTACCTCTCACCTACATGCTGCTGGGATTGGCTCAAACCTTCTGCAAAGCTGGAATAACCAGAAATGCAACAAATGAACGGTTAGATATATTGTGCTGATACACCCAAAGGAAATGTTTAATAACTAGGCCCGGGTTAATAATGGTCTTCCTATTATGGATTTAATAATACACACACGCTTTAAAGGGTTGGTTGACAGATTAATAGATGATAAAACAAATAATATATTTAGTGAAACACATTTTTTCTTGTAAAAATACAAACAATAAAGGTTTTTACATGTTTTGCAAATAAAAAGTGTAACATTTTCCATACAATGTAAGTCAGATTAAAAAACATTACAGTGACACAGGATGAGTTTGCTGATAGAATATATACATATATACTTTATTTTGAAAGCTAGACCGGAAGTATTGTTTTCCAGCTTGACGCGAGAGTCCGACAGACGCTGTGAACCTTGGCTGGGTGATGCTTCCTAAAACCAGGAGGGCGTTTTAAACTTTATCTCCCTTTTTCTGGACCAAGCTCGCGCGACGCGCATCTGGTTTGATCCCATTGTTTTATCCCTCCACAGCAGCTTGCCATGAGCACCCCCCGGCTGGAGACCTAAACCTCTGGATCGAGGTGAAGATGCCTCATGGACCGCTCCATCACCGCCAGTGCGCCAGTTCAGGGCACCCCAAACGCCGAATAACGAAGAAATGCCGCGGTTTAGCGCCAGATGGATGGTTGCGGTGTTTTTGATTGTCGTGGTGGGGGGCGCTTTCTTCTTCTGCGAGTACCTCATCTACTTCCCCACCATCCTCCAGTGCGCCTGGCCGAAGCTCAGTCATGCCTGGGGTGGAGAAGGCATCGACGGGCCACCGATGGACTCAGCCGTCCGCGCCATGGTGCTGTCGGACACGCACCTCCTCGGAGCCGTAATGGGACACTGGTTCGACAAACTAAGAAGGTAAAAGTCTTCATTTCATCTTCATCATCCCTTATTCCACCATAGTGTGCACGAGCTCCGCAAGTGGGATTGTAAACAAAAACAAATAAGGCTGACTTGTTGTGTCCCAACGCGCAGGGAATGGCAGATGGAGAGGGCTTTTCAGACCGCGCTGTGGCTTCTCAGGCCCGATATCGTCTTTATTCTCGGGGACATCTTCGACGAAGGCAAGTGGAGCTCACCAAAGGTACGGTACATCTCCATTTCCCCCCCATTTGCATTGTCTGCTAATCGATAACTGCGATGATGATGATGATGAGGGTGATGATGGTGATGATGGGAAAATGAGAGGACAGTTTGTGGATGCAGAGCAGAGGCCGGTGCTGTCCGGTTATTTAGCCATCATGTTGGAACATTTGGGCCCAAAGGCTGCAGGTGAGGATGTAAACAGCTGCAGCTGCATCCTCAGTGCAACATTTAGACCTGCTTTTAGGAAGAAAATCCCTGGAAATGAACACAAATCCTTCCATTCTCATAGATTAGGACTAAAGAAAGCCTCATGGAGTAAACACCACACAGCAGGCTACACAAAAAAAACCTTCTTTCTTTAATTGATTCTCTCCTAATTCATATTTTGGGCTTTTTATAAAAGGAAAAAGCCAAATGTTTAAGTTCACAGAGACAAATGTTGACATTAAGTTTAGATTTTTGAGATTTAATCTTTTAAAACAGGATGAAGGTTCTAAAAACATGGAAATGTTTGTGTTTGTGCAGCTAAATCAGCAGGTTTTAACCATCTTCACGCTGCATTTGAATGATTTCACTGGTGTATTCTGGTATTTTTAATCATTTTTATGTTTTTATTCTGTGCAGATTTTTGTGAGTTCTGCTTGTGTTTGCAGAAAGAATTGATCAAACAAACAAAACTTTGTGAAATTATTTTGACTTTTGTTAGTTTGGATAAAAAATACTTACGTTCTCTTTATTTACCTACAATCTAAAATCTGTTTGTTAACAGTCTGAGGCTAAAACATTGAATTAACTTGTGTTTTTCCACCATTTACACTGATAATAGAAATATTTATTATGTAAAAATGACCCATAAACACAGGATAACCAAAGCAATGACACAGCTGATCACAACTCTTTATGGAAGATTCAGAGATTTTTGCACACAGCTAAATGTCTGCAACCAGAGAGAAAATGTAGTTATTTATTTTGTCTTTGGAGAAGAAAAATGTCTCAATGCAACACAAAAATAACCCGTGCATCGAACGTTGCAGACGTTCATCATCTCTCCTCCGTATCTCATCTCAGCTGTGAACAGCTTCAGCACTAATTAAAAGCCACCACGTGATGCGCTGATGTGATTAAAGGGCTCTTGTTGTCTGCTGAGGCTGCGGCGAGACCCTCAGACATCCCGTTAATGCTCATGAGCTTCCCGGGGGAGAAAGGCCTGAGTTGATTCCCGCCTCAGCTGTGTTTGTGTGGCTCTCTCTGCAGCACTGGGAGGACGACGTGCGTCGCTTCCACAGGATGTTCAGACACTCCACCGACACAGAACTGGTTGTGCTGGTTGGAAATCACGACATCGGTTTCCATTATGAGTAAGAGCACTCTTTTCTTCTTTACTGCTTTCATTTCCATTACTTGTGTTCTGGACTTAGGAGGAGATCACAGCAGAAAATCCTGATGAATTAAAGATTTAATGAGCATCTGGGTGGGATGACTTCAGTGAGATAGTTTGTGGTTTGTCCAGTCAGAAAAGCTTTTTTTTGGTCTGACTGAATGTCGGTGAAAGCCTGTTTTATTGTAGAGCCAGTAAACAAAGGTGAAAAGACGAGTTTGTCCACATTACATAACCATTGAGGAAACTTAATGAGCCAATCAGAAGGAGTTTTCTCCGTACAGGGCTCTTTAAATGCATTCAGGGCTGAAAACACACATGATGGTTACAGAAACCTGTATAAACATACAAAAGACTTCATTTTTCTGTACAGTTAGTCCTTCCTACACACACACACACACACACACACTCATGTACATTAGCGCACAGCTCTAAGAACTGTTTGCTGTTCTACGCTCTTTATTAAGTCCTAATAAAGCCATACTTTACGCTGACAACCACATTCTTTAAAAACTACTACATTTAACTTTCTCATGAATATTAAAAAACTGGTTGTTTTCCTGAAGCTTTGTACTTAACACAGTATTTTATAAGAGCAAAGTACTGAGAAATGATCCATAAATGATTTACACTGAGGAGAAATGTGAGTTTGCACCAGTTTGACACATTTTTATGGGCGTTTTTTTTAATGTCTGTAACAAATAAAAGTTAACAGGTGCAACATGTAAAAGTGTCCTAAAGTTGCTCTGAATCTAGATTGTTCTTTAGCGGTTCGTTTAGTTGCTCTGACATCTGCATTTAGCAGGTGAATGAATGTTTCTGGGGACTTAAATTTAGCTTTTAGCATTTCAAGGTGACCAACTTTAGATAAGAAAGTAACTTAAGAAGGATGCGAGGGGTGTGTGTAGTATTTACTAATACACACAGGATGGCCGGGCACTGTTTTGTACATTTAGTAGAAGAAAAAGAAAAGACTTGACTAAATTTGACTAAAGCATCAAAGGTTATTTGAATGCTGAGCGTCCTGCAGGGCGACCTGTCCTGGGTGTGCCTCCCTCTTGCCTGCTATTTGCTGGGCCAGGCTCCAGTCCTACACTACACAGCTGTATAGAAAATAGACTGGAATCATAAAAAAAACATGTCGTAACCCAAATTTCTGAAAAAGGTTAGTGCACGTGTGCCTCTAGAAAGACTTTAATATGAAAGAAACAACTTTCATGGCATATAGGCATATAAATAAATACATTTTACTTAGAAATATATCTGTAAAGATGCATTGTGAATGAATGGACTGCTTAAATGTTCCTCTTTTACGTGTCACCGCTCTGTTTTCTTACCTGGTTCCTCCTCACCTGCGCTCTCTCCTCTCCTTCCTCTTTTTGCACTGACAATCACACACAATGATGTTGTATTCAAATAGATGAAAAATTACATTAATATAAGCATAGTATTAAACAAAGTCATCTCTCTTTACGCTGTAAACCAGGGGTGTCCAAACTTTTAGCCTCCAAGGGCCAAACTGAAAATGAGCCAGTGAGCCAGGGGCCAAACAAGGCAGCTCAAGGCTGCATGTGCAAAGGCTCATGGGCGATCTTTCCAAGTTAATAAAACTATATAAAAGTGAGGAAAATATTGAGTTTAATATAAAAATAGGTGCTCAATTGTGAAATACACCAAGGATTAAACTTCTAATTATTAACGTTGATATAAATAGAAACACAATGAGTGAGCTGATTAATACCTATACAACCCTATAGAAATTCCAGAGACTTAATGGACATAAGTAAGAGGTATTGTTATTATCATCCGGCATGCTCTGACATGCCTTTTCACCAAGATCTGGAGGTTTCTAGATATAAACATTTACTAGCGGGCCAAGAGCAAGTGCTGGCGGGCCAATTTGGGCACAATCAGCAGCTTCTCTCATTCCAGTTTAAACAGAGGACAGTGATGATGATAACAATGATGATGATGATAACGTGCTGGTATTGAGTAGTAGCACTTAAACATAGCACATGCTAGTTTAAGCCAGGTAGGCCGGTGCGTCGCTCTGTGCAGAGAGGCTCAGAGGAAGAGTCGTGAAACTCGGCCTGTGTTGTGCCATAAAAAGCACCCCCTACCACGCCTACCCTACGTTTTCCTTGTGTGACCACATGCACATCTTGTAAGCACTACTTCTTTCTCTCTTTAATATATATATTCAGCAGGGTAGTTCAGACTTTTGGTAAGTTTAATAACGAACACACATCATCTGCGGGCTTAGAGAAAGGTGTTGGAAACATTCCTGGGAGATGTTCATGCATATTGCAGGACGTCGTTGCTAAAGGTTTGCCAGCTGCACATGGAGAACTTCCTGTTCCACCACATTTTGCTTTGTCCGATGGAAATCTGGTGACTTTGGAGGCCATTGGAGTACAGTGAACTCATTGTCATGCTCAAGAAACTAGTTGGAGATGATTTGAGCTTTGAGTCACTGTGCATCATGTGTTCATACAGGGATGAATATGGTCAGTAACACTACTCGGGTCAGCTGTTGATGCTTATAGTTTCCACCAAGAGGTTCAGAGTGTGCAAAGAAAACATCCCCGCACCATTAAAGTGTTGCCACAGGACAGGATGGATCCATGCGTTCATGTTGCTTTCACCAGATCCTGACCCCACCTGATAGTGTCAGCTCATCATAAATCTGCTTTCTTCCTCATCCTGATGCTCGGTTTGAACTTCATCAAGTCATCTCGAACATGTCTACATACCTAAACGCAACCTGTTGCTGCAATGGGACTTTTGTGGCCAGAGTGCATGATTTTAACTTTGCACTGAAAGCCAAAGACGTCGAGGCATCTCTTAAATACATCAACAATGTTTCCATGTTCAGGTCTGTTTTAATGAGGCATAATTCTGAGCCTGTGTATTATATTACAGAGAATTATTTTCTCTCCTCATTGTTTTATTGGAGACTGCTTCTCATTTCTGAGCCCAGACAGAGCCAATCAGATGCATAAGATCATCCCACAGCTTGATGTTTGACGTGTGTGATTCAGAGATGTGGGATTATGTAGACACACTGCAGCTCACACGCGCTCTGATTCCCCCCTCGTGCAGCAGGAAGTGAGCTGGCACGACTCTTATGTAACCGTGCATGACAGACATGACAGAGTGAGCAGCAGGTTTTCATGCGGTGTGACAGACGTGTTGTGTCTCCCTGCAGAATGGACTGGTTCAAGCTGCAGCGCTTTGAAAAGGTCTTCAACGCCTCCTCCACCAGGATCGTCACCAAAAAGGGAGTCAAGTGAGTTTTCAGGAGGATGTGACACACGCACCTGCACATATGTGTCTTAGCAGGCTGGAAATGTATGCCTCCAGTCAATCAGTGCCAGAGACACAGTGGGTTCAGAGTATGCAGCCATGTCATGTGATAAACACCTGCATCACAAGAAAACCATCTACTTTGCTACCGTATTTACATAAACAAATACTCAGTCATCTATGAAATAACACATACCCGTGTTACTAAGAAGAAAAATCTAAAAATAGCCATCAGGGCTTCTAGATTGGTTTTTAAGGATTAGTGTTCCTCACAGTGTTAATATGAATTCTTTTAACAGCTACTGGTCTTACTGTTGCCAATAAACATTCAGGCAAATGTAAGTCCTTTTTTGGATTGGATGCCTTTTACACAAATATGTCCTTTTACTGTAAAAAGTACCCGCTGTGAAGCACAGTGGTGGGGATGTTATGGTTTGGGATGCTTTTACTGGATAATGATGCTCAGACCCATCAGAGCCAGTCCTGTTTTAATAAAAATCAGGTCTTTGACAGGAAAATAAAGATGAAAGAGAAATCGATTACACCAGAAAGCATGTCAGGGAATAAAGTGTCAGAGTGATTAATACAATAAATGCATTTACTGGCAAAATGAATTAATTTTATTTTTCTTACTTAAATATGACAGAAAATAAAGTGCGTTAATTATTTTTCTGCAGTGTTCAACGTCAGCGTGATTTACATAATCCCATTAAACATTATAAATGAACATAACATGGGAATGAAAGTTATAAAAACCTACATAATATTTTCCTTAAATGTCTTTGACCACCTCTATGAAAATGTAAATCCATTTAATTGGACCAGCTTTTATGTTATAATTCAACATAAAGTAACTCTAACTGAGCAAGTATCTTTATCAATGCTGTGAACGCTTAACTTTTGCTCAGCGTCAGTCTTTCCTCCATACCATAATGAGCCGTGGCACCATTTAAAAAAGCTTTTATCAACATTATTTCAGTTTAAAAGCACTTTGTGGAAACACGGTGATCATCGTTTGATTTTTCCCATGTAAATGAGCTGTCATTGCATTTTTTGTGATAAGAAACGAGTGACGATGCAGAGAGGGTTGGTACAGTCTTTGTTCTGTGATGCATCCCTGCAGCGCCGTCAGACTCACTGAACCTCTCGTCTCTGCAGCTTCCTGCTGGTGAACAGCGTCGCCCTGCACGGCGACGGCTGTCCCATCTGCCAGTCGGTGGAGAAGGAGCTGATTAAACTCTCCAGAGATCTCAACTGCTCTCTTCAGGTGGGAAGACATTTCTAGAAGTCACGTTTTCACGCGGTCAACACCTTCCCTCGCCACCTTGCCTGCCAGTACTCAAGAGGTGTTAACAGAAATAATAGTGTACCTATTCCTGCAGGAAGAGCCGGTGTTTCGTCCTCCGTACACATGCAGCATTTCCTGGTCTTCCAGAAAACAGTCAGAGCGTGGAGATATGAAATAAAGATGTCAGTTGATTAATTCTTTATGTTTACTCTTGTGCAGAACTCACAGTCCAGCAGCAAAGGGATGGAGAACTGTGAAGGCTCGCAGCTCTACCCTCCCACAGCTCCCATCATGTTACAGGTAACATGGAGATATGCTCATTGTCTGAAGCCAGACTGGCTCCAGTCATCAACACATTTAGCCACAGAGATAATGAGGTTTCTCCGGCTTAGTTTACACAATGCTAACACATGGTGTCTGAGTGCTGCAGCATGACAGAAAACAGTTCAGCAACCGTCACTCTCAGACAAGCTTCAGATTAAACCAGTGCTCAGCTTTTAGAGCAGCGTACTGTTGTTGTTTTCCTTATACTGGCATTTCGTCCCTCGTCTCAGACATCCCTTCCTGGTTATTTTAGAGTATGCTTGTTTTTGTTTTAGCCTGAAGTCGTTAATACCCGTGTACTCATTCATTTTCATTAGCTCCTTCTGTCTTGTTTGTCTTTGTTCTTGTCGCCATTTTGTGACATTGTTTGCATCTCTCTTGTACGACCTTTTATCTGCTAGTTTAAGCTTTTTACGTGCCACGTTTTTGCTTTTTGTCCTGCCTTTTATACCATTTCAGAGTTCAGTTCAATTCAGCTTTATTTGCATAGCAACACTTTACAACAAAGTCATCTCAGGGCGCTTCACAGGCATCAATTTGAGCCAATTCATAACCAATAGCCTAGCTAAAGGAAACCAACAGATTGCATTGAATCTTGACTTCGATCCAACCCCCATCCTGAGCAAGCATGAGGCGACAGTGGGAAGGAAACTCAATTTAACAAGAAGACAGAACTCGGGGAGGGCAGCGATGCGCCTCGACTGCTGGGGTGGAGAGGACAGGAAAGACTGATCAATATGCAGCTTTTATCCAGGAAGACCTGCAGAAAGAGGAAATATGTAAATGATGTCAATACTATCATATATCTATACATGCAGGAAAAGAAGCAGGGAAATGAAAAGGAAGTGCATCATGGGATGTCTCCATGGCAACATAATTAATGGATGGCTAGATTACTGCAGCGCTCTGTGTGGAACATGTGGAACTATGAGGTCTCTGTGTGGAACATGTGGAACTATGAGGTCTCTGTGTGGCACATGTGGCACTATGAGGTCTCTGTGTGGAACTTGTGGAACTATGAAGCGCTCTGTGTGGAACATGTGGAACTATGAAGCTCTCTGTGTGGAACATGTGGA
>JBAMHV010000008.1:19899216-19929121 GCA_037177535.1 Pseudomugil gertrudae
CTACATCACTCACATGTATGGAAGGAAAGATGACAACAGACCCCAGGTTAAAAAAAAGCGAAGTTCTCCTTTAAATAATAAAAGCTAGCAATCTACCTTCTCTTCATCCATTTTTATGCCTTAATCTAGACAGGATCATAAGGGGACTGGAAAATAAAAAGTTAAGTCTATCCATTGTCCCACAACTTCCTTATAATTAAAAAACTGAATTATTCCCTTAAGCACAATCTGCAGAACAGTCAACTGAAATTTCCATCTGGTTTTACCAACAGTGGGCATCAAGAGCCAAATAAACGCAGCAACACAGACCAACTCATTACATAACAGGAAACTGTCAAACGGAGTGCATGTTACAATACACAGAGCTACGTGCAACGCAGCTAGGTGAAGGTGGGGCTGCACAGGATCCTGGTCACCTGGTGGAAAGATCTGAGCCTGGGGTTCGACTCATCCATCCAAACAGGAACAGTGTGTAGTTTGGGAGATGGATCTGAAACTAGGCAAATCCATCAACAGCTCCGTGGGTACTTCCTGAATAAAGGAGCAAAAACGGAGACACTCCTGAAAGTCAAACCAAATCTTGTGTAAACAAAAGTGCCTGCTTCGTGTCAAGGTCCCCAAATTGCCTTCCAGGGCCGCATCAAGTCGTGGTTTTGAAAGGTGTTGTATATAAAAAAGTAAAATATGTTGTAATGCCCTTTTGTCTCTGCTCAGTTTCTATGTGGTCCATTACATTGCCTCAGTTTAAAATAGACTAAGCCCCCAAATTTGAGCCACTGTAGAACATGTCAACTGCTTCAGGCCTAAAGTACGCCCCATGTGGAGCTTCCAAACACAGCTGAAATTGACTGATGGGTTCCTCTAAATAATACCAGAGCCCATTATTGATGCACTATGTCAGCCAATGAAATGTTCCAAAAATAGAGAACAGAGTAAAAATGACTTAATCAACAGCATCGAACAGCTTTAAGTTATTTTGCTTTAAAAAAAATAACAGCAGCTTCTACATTAAATTGGTTGTTCTACTTGGAAGTAAACTGGTGACCTAGTCAAAATGAGTTTTTCCTAATCAAAAATCAATAACTAATGGCTAATATCAGACAGGGATGTCAGCAGTTTCATTTTCATTGCATAAGCCTGAACTGTACAGGCTGGACCCCCTGGTGGTTATAAAACATGCACATCCACCCAAAAAAAGGTTCAGTTTTACCAACAAATCGAGTCGAACTTTCAGTTTTTATTTTTCCAATTGTTCAACATAAACTCTCCACCTGAAAAGCAGCCAGAACCTGATCGGTTCAGGCCCGTGTGCTGTTTGTGTAGTTCTCAGTCTGGCCCCCAGGTGGCATTCCTCTGCTCCTGCTACACACAGCTTCTCTTCCACACTGACCCTGCCTGGTTTTAGCAGCTGGGTTCCCATGGCAACCCCAGTCAGTCCATACCACTCCTCTCTCTCTCTCTCTATCCCCTTCTCTCTTCCTAAGCCAGGCTGCACTTGTATCATTCCATTCCCCGACTCTCCCATACATCAACACAAAGCAGGACCGGGATCTGTGCTGGCTTTCTGTACTGTATGTGTGTCACTGTCACTGTGTGCATGTGTGTTTAGTGGGAGGGCAAAACAAAATTAGGTTTACACAGACAGATTATATCAGAAGGCCACAGTTTCAAGCACACAACACAATATAAATATATAAATCAATATAAATCACATCTTCTTAAAAAGAGGGAAAGTAATGTGTACCAGATGGTATGTAAAGACTGACGGACACACAGTCAGTTGTGGTGATTTATACAAACAGGTCTGTGGGTGTAAACAGTGGTGATGAGGATGTTACGAGTCACAAACTTTTCACCAATAACCTTTTGGAACAGGCCAAGTTATCGAGGTAAGCGAATGTGATGCTGCGAGTGCAAATCGCCAGTTTCATCCTAATATGATACAGATTTATTATAGTGGTTTTATGTTTGCATCTCAAATTCAGTCATGAATTTGATTAAATTCGATTTATTTTTATGGTATCGATTGAAAACAGTCATTTCAATTCTTAATAAAAAATATATCCTTTCACTTTTAGTCCAGATCTCAGATTTTTAAAAAAAAACTTCTTATAACAAATTAATAATAAAATGGATCCAATGTGCCATGGGAACTCAATACACTGCCCTTTCAAAATAAAAGTGCTTTTGAGAAATAGTTATTGTCAAACTTTTGGCAGATTCTGGATTGCCATCACCATAATAAATATATCGATACAGATCATTGTATTTTTACAAGTTTAGCAATGAGAGCAATATATCAAGCTCTCAAATAAGATCAAATGCTCAAAAATTGAAGAAAAACGGTAGTTACTTTTTTCCTCTTTTTGTTACTGCATCTGTGATACAGGTAGAGCAAGGAAAATAGACGGGTTGATTGCAAGTTTGGATGATTTACAGGATATAATAAGCATAAAATGTCACTTTAGAAGAGGTAAAGCCAATGTGAGAGGACATAAAGCACAACTGTAGATTACTGCAGTAGCTTCTGGGAAAATACCTTTTTTTGTAAATTAAATACATTGATGTGATTTTATTCTGAAACACTGCACATACTAAAACTGAAACTCAAAAACATCTAGCATTTTGAGGTTTTTCTAAAACTTTACTAGAATTTTTTTAAAATAAAGTCAATATCCCAGAAATCCCAGTATTTCAAGAGGTACTAAAAACTGCTCAAATATTTCTGCTTCATATCCCAAAACCTGAAAGATATTTAGTGTACACCAAGAAAAAAAAGCTACAAACCGATAAACTATACTGATTGGTCCATTATTAAGATACAAATAGTAAGAATCCGTTACATTAGCAAACACAAATCAATAACTACTATTGCATTTCTGAACAAACCTCATTTATAGTACAATCATTCATAAAAATGGCAAAGGCAAAACAAATGATTGCTAACATGGCAAAAATCACTTGTCTCCAACATGCAAGGAGTTTCTTTTTGCGAGTGTAACCAAAAGAAATGCATCAAAAATCACTTAAACAAAACTACCAAAGCAGCTAAATGTTTCCTCATATTAGCCTTCAAGCTACTTTGTTCAGCTGAGCCAGAGGAAACAACCTACAGCTCAAACTGTCAACAAACCACAGTGACAGAAAAATATAGGAAGGCTTCTATATATAGCTTAATGTCTCCCAATGACCCCATTCCTCAGGAGGTGAAAGTTTAAGCTTGTTTGAATAGTGACCAAGGTAGAGGGAAACCTTTTACCTGGGTGTGGCTGGACGCCACCACCCTGTAGGGGTGGGCAGGCTACACAACAAGGCCAGACTTTGAACAGGCTCTGAGGGTTTGAATTTCTCCTCTTCTACCAAACATGCTAAAGAGGACAGTAAAGCACACATGGTCATGTGCTCTATGACACATTTTCTACTGCTCAGAATCTGTTGTTGCTCTGCGATTGGCTCAGCAGAGCTTTGAGCCCCTGTCATGATTAGATAGCAAAATGTCTCCTTGTGTGTCAAACTCCACTTTGATCAATTCAGCTTCCTACCTCTGTCTCTAGGAGCGGGAGAAACGGTTATGCTGCATCTGCTAAAGTAACAAATAGTGTGTCAATGTACTCAATTACAAAATGTCAGATGGCTGTACTAGAGTACTTTTTACTTTTACCAACTACATTTTAACTCAAATATCTGTGTTTTATCCTTTTTTATTATCAAAGAGAGCTCGTTGAATCATTTTAAACATACTAGATAGAAATTAAAGATATTTGCTAAATAATTTGCTTCACCGTTCAGCCTGCATGGATGGGGACAGTGATAGTTTTAATGAAAATCTCATGGTATAGTCATCTGAAAACAGAATAATCAGTAACCGTGATGCAGATTTAGAGTAGAAAGTTAGTTCTCGTGTGTTTCCACGTTTGACAGAATTGTTAGAAATTGTAAATAAATCCAGATGAGTGTGTGTTGTCACTCATTTTCATTACTTTACTATATTTTATGTTACAAAACTTTCATATTCTAAAGAATACCATTAAGATTAAAGCATTACATTTTTATTTAAACTGCTTGTGAAGTTATTTTTAAGTACATTTCATTTGTGTACTTTTTATATATGTACTTCTACTGTAGTAAAAATAGATTGTACTTTTGCATCCTGTGTTGAGATGTGTGTGTGTGTGTGTGAAGGGTAGAGGGAGACAGAGTGAGCAGAAAGCATATGGGTGCATTCATACACACTCAGTGATTTGTTTTATGTCCAGGCATTAAGAAAAGAGAAGCTCTGACCAGGCAGCATACAGTCGCCTTCACACAAACACACAAAACCAACACAGAGGCGTTTTGTGTCTCACCTTCTGCTACTGACCTTCCCTTTGTTTACAGCGCATTGCCGGGATACTCCCTTTGATTCGGCTGCGCACACGTGACCCTAGCCAGTTTCTGCTCTGCAGTGCTGCTGCTAAAAATAGCCTCAGCTTGCCCTGGCTCCACAGCTAGTTTACATAAGCTCTAAGGGGGGTGGGGGAGAGAGGAGAGCGACAGAGGGGGGAGAGAGGAGGGGGCGTCTCAGTGAGGGGGGAGAGAGAGAGAGAGAGAGAGAAAGAGAGAGAGAGAAAAGAGAGTAATCGGGGAAGGAGCGGAAGGAGGAGGGTGTCTATGGCCGACCATTCCACAATCTCCGAGCAGGGGACCTGCAGCGCCGCTGCTGTCCTCCAGCAGACTGTGCTTACACACTCCTGGACAACAGGAGGCTGTGTATGTGTGTGTGTCTGTGGAAAACCGAGGTATGTGTGTGCAAGTTGTCGGCACATAGTAACAGCCTCACAGATATCCGCCATTCACCGGCCTCGCTCTTTGTCTGTCCTTTAAAATGGACGCACATTTTAACCCAAAAATAAACATCTATTTATAGCCACCCTTCTTTAAGTGGAACATAAAATTATCATTTTATCAGCATTGCTGTACATAGTGAAAGCAAAGTGGGCTTATCAAATCAAAAAGTCAAAAAGTCCTTATCAAATCGTAGAAAAAAGTTTGATGGAAACATTTCCAAAAGTTTTTTTTAATGGTTTGAGGAGCCTTTTATTGTTTTAGGGAGTAATGTCTCTTTGAAGAAATTAAATATCTTTTCAAAATAAAATCTAAAACATTTAGTGAACATGACTGATCAGCTGGTTCTTCATCATGCTGGGTAACAACAAATCTGAATACTGGAAATGTAAAAAATAATTTCTATCCTGTCTGGCATACATAATAAGGATAGTGGGTTTTTATGTCTTTGTATATAGCTTTTGTGTTAATGCATGGTGTGCAGGACATAAAATGTAAGGAAAATAATTCAGACTACTTTATTTCCTGCATGATACAAACAAAATTATTTTATCTTCTTCAGTAACAAAGCAAAAAGGAAGTCTCCTACAGTATCATTTGCTTTGTTGTTTCTTTTTTCCCGTGATGGGTTGTCTTCATATGAAGAAGCAGGAAGAAATTAAATACTGATATTTAAATGTAAAAAAGAACAGCACTATTTATGCATACCATGCTAACACAACCTCCCCCTAGACTGAAACAATCTCATAGAATGAGAGAGACTGGCCGCATGGGTCCTCATGCAGGAATCTTTTGTGTTGGACTCAACTCTGGTTTCCTCCCAGTTTCTAATGTGAGTGAATGGTGGAGCTAAACTTCTCTTATGCAGCTGTTAGTGATCACTCCCTAAAAGTTGAGCATCTATTCCACCTCTATTGCGATACAGAACGCTGAGACAGTTAGTTTAGCTGTGAGGTTTCCTCCTTTCCATGTACCATCATCCTTAAAACCCCTGACGTTGCAGTACATGAGCAACTCTTCTCCTGTGTTCCAGTGCTTCAAAGTTCATTGTATAACACTAAAGTTCATGCAAAACTTTCGTGTAGGACTCACAAAGTTGCCCCATTCACTCTCAAATAATTGCTTTTTTTCCCAAAAACGTACCAAATTCTCATTTCATGATAGGGTTTGCTTCAAACTGACTTCTTATGGAAACATTGCTTTTGACTAAACTAAACAGAGGCTGTCAGAGCCTCTGGTCTCTAGAAACAAAATAAAAACACACTTGCAGTGTAGCTAATCTTGTGACACGTAGCATGCAATGCCGGGCAGCTTCAGGCTTCCTTAACAGGTTTCCCCGCCAGGCTGAAAGATTTTCAGGCCCGACATCTACAGCTTCCAAAATAATTTAAATCCCCTCCTAATGAACAGAAACAACAATTAACATTTACAGGAACACTTAATCTTAAGCACACAGAAGATGCTAAGCGACGCCCTGGCAGAGAACATTTTACACACACACACACACATATATTGCATACATATGTGCACACACACACACACTTTGTGGAAAAGACTTGGCATGTGTTCTCATGTGCTCTGCAACATCTTCTCTATCACTCTCTGGCCTCAAGAGAGGACAGAACAGATAGAGAGACGGAGACCAAGAGGGGCAGTGTGAGAGAAAGACCAAGTCCCAGAGGGGCCTCCAACAACCTTAAGGACAGCAGCTTGTGTAGATTGAATCCCACTGAGTTTCCAGTAGATCATTCTACAGCTCACAACTACTCCTCCCTTTTCCCCAGAAATCATGCACACAAAACACATAACTACACACAGATAAATTCAAACACACACTTCCATAGTGCCCCCTTTGATTATTCCTCGATCAGCTGACAGCAGGGTCATCTGATTGTAACAAGTGACACAAAGGTTTTTGTTAATCTGGATTAAAGCCTGTTATGATCCATTTAATGAAGAATTTATTATTATTGTACTAGTAATGATTATGGCTTTAGCAAAGCCACAGCAAATATAAGCAATAACATATTTTACATAATTACTAATAGGATAAAAGGCAATAAGGTGAATCTTTTAGTTTCCTTAAAACAACAAGTGAAAAATATCTGCACAAATTTCACTTTTGTTACGACTTTGCTGTGGATGCAGGTCAGTTTTGGTCTTTGCAGAATTGTTGGACATAACCATTTGATTTTTGCCATTTGAGATGTTCTTTAACTCACCGGCTGCTAGCCATCGATGTAGCAAAGAGCCTCGTCCTGTTGACGTTTTAAAGCTCATCTTTGTGACCCAGGTAATGTTGTGTTCCAGGACTGCAGATGTGGCGGGATATTGTGACTGGGTGCGCTCAGACGGTGTATTTTGGGGACGTTTTGACACATACACCCAGACGAGTCAGCTTTTCATACAGAGTCAGAATCTTTGCTTGATGAAGAAGTCACACAAAATGTTTTTCCTTACATAAAATCGTTCTCTTCCTCGTCCCTTTTGTTACGTTATCTGGTCAACTCCAACTTCTTTTGAAGAAAAGTCATTCTCAACTTTCCATTAATAGTCAGTCATAAAAATGTGTGTATTTGATACAGTGTAACAGAACGGCTGTGCTCTTCAAAGGATTAAAAATACTGTCAATTTTCTCCTGGTGTAAAACCAGAACTGTAGAAAACAATATATTCATGAAAGTTTAACAGAGTTTTAACTGATAAACAGCCACACAAAACCACATTTTTATGTCTTTAGACTATGTTGTCAGGAAATTCTATTTCCAAATAGAAACAGACATGTAAGGAACAACTAGAAGTCAGAGACCGTTACAGACATACTAGTCCTTTAGTATTATATGGTGTAGATCAAATCAGCTAATACATTAAGTATTGAAGCTACTTATTAGTGACAAAAAAGCAGCAGTGACATGCAGCCGGTGTATAAATATCAGTCTCTCGGGCTCTTCCGTGAAGAGAAGAAGCTCCTTATTGAGGAGAGCCACTGTTTGTGAAGCGTAGCCCCTCTGTTTCTGTAGTCCCTTCAGGGGCCGGGAATGTCTGACAATGCCAACCATTCTTAGCACTTTACTGCCCCAGATGACTGTGTCACTGGCCCCCAGGCTGGTGACAGGGTCCCGTGACCAGCCCTAAACCCCAGCCCAAGCCTAGGCCAAGAACCAGACTCATTCTCAGATGCATGTATCTCTCCACATTACAGCTCCATCTTCAGAGCTTATTGGAAGATATGGAACCTCTCCCATACCAAATGTGAGCCATCTTCACAACACTACACCTAAAACTAAAACTCCCCGCATTTATGTGTCTCAGTTAGTTTGAAATTTCTCTCATCTTCTGTTCCTCTGTCCTCAGCCTTTATGTTAACTCCACCCTGGTCATGCAGGGTAGAATTTCTGAACCTTTGAGGTATGCCCAGTCCAGTCCTTAAGAGCTACTATCCTAGATGCAACCTTTCTCCAGCACACCTGAATCAAATGAGTGGTTTGCTACCTGGCCTCTGCATGGCTGAATATCTACAAGTGTCTAGAAGGGTACTCTTTAGGTTCATATGTGGTTTGCCAGGTCAGCCCTTCATAAACTGGAGTATTTCCGACCCATCCTGATGATTCTTCATGGGATTAAGACCTGGAGGCCAAGTTAATACTTTGGGCACTCTCATGTTTGTCCAGGTTTACCTGAGCAGTTGTTCTGGTTGTTTTTCTTCATTAGGGAGGCTGGCTAATTGGTGTTAATGTTGTGACTGCTTGGTGTATAATTGCTGTTTAGGGGAAAAAATGGAGGGTGTTTTTGATATAAAAGTTTAGTAAATTAATTGAAAAACCAGATGATCTGTGAAGACCTGCAGAAGATGAATGTAACACCTATGCTTTTTTCTAATTCAATTTGTTGTAGTTTGCCGACATTAGAAAATACAAGAACAAACCAACATCTAGAAAGTCCACAGCTGTCCTACTGTGCATGTAAGAAGTGCATACAATTTTCCTACAAAACCATTTGACCGATGACCAAAGGGTTGAGACTGAGACACTACAACCTCTGAAGCACACGATCAATCAATTAGCAGATCAAAAATAAATCTAGTGTTTTCATTATGTCTAATATATTCAACTTTATCTCAACTAACCTGAATATTATCTTATTACAATGCAAAAATCAAAATCTTTCACCTTCTTTGGTTTGATTATCTTGGCTTACATTGATAAGGAAAAAAAAGAAAATGAATAAACGCATCCCCATTTTATCCACAATCCTGTGATATTACAAAGACTCAATGCTTCAGCTACCAGTATAATGGAAAATAATCATACCATTATCTGATTATTCATGGTCTGTGAACAGTATTTAGAATAATTTACACAATTTTATCATTATAAAAGTGAAAATCAATTAGGAGATAGTGTTACACAAACTTAAAAAGCCATTTTTAAATGAGTGAATTTGCTGTCTATGAGGCTAAAAAGTTCTCAATGTCTTAAAGTTGCTGGTAGTTTAAGTCCAGCTGATATGATGTGATTGAACAAGGTCGATGATATTGAAATTGTTAATTGCGAGAACACTGAAAATATACAGATGGACTTATGCTGATTGGCTAAGACGTTTTTGACCGTATCTGTCTGTTTGTTAGCAACTTTCCAGAAAAACTGCTGGAGGGATTTTAGTATTTTTTTTAAAATAGGTCTTGGTCTCATTTAGATTACAGTACATTAAATCTTGGGAGTGATGTGGAAGGATATGTGGACAGAAACTTTAAAAAAGGATTATTCACAATATGGGGAAAATGAGCTGCTTGGCGGAGGTCATGTGCTCTCCAAGTGCTCGAAAGTTATGACAAAAAAAGTTTAATTAATGCATCATCGTTAACGTACGGTTCAATGATCCCATTTTCTCCCAGGTTTTCTATATCTAAAATAAATTAACACCTACAAACATTTGTGAACTATACAGAGCAGAAAAAGCTTGCTGTGAAACAATACATGGTCTTTGTCACACAAAGTGGCCAGAGGGAGGCTGTGATGCATAACTCATAATCAGGAAAATAGGATTTCAAAAATAAGATTAGTGCACCTAAGTCAAGCTTCAGTACCACCATACTCACATTTATGACCTGGTAACAACTCTGTTTCTCTCTCATTGCGATTGTGTCGCACAGCTGTTTCACAGCAGCATTTCTCCACTAAGCCCCTGACCACAGAACCATAGAGAGCCTCTCCCTATTGTTGCAGCCTGCTATGCCAGCCATCTCTTCACTTGCACGTGTACATGAGCAAACTTCCTAGGACCCGGCCTGGAGTTCAAATTTGCGTGTGAAAAAGCATTTGATTTTGCTGTTGACACATCCAAGGTATTGCAATGGAACTGGCCTGCCGCGGCCGAAAATAGCTCATAATCAATCAACTGGCAGACACATATCTGTGCTCTTAAAACGTATAAATGTGGAATGCAGAGGGCAGATCAATGGGTGACAGGATTCCAAAAGCATCGATATGGACACGCTCTTTGGCATAACAAGCTCTTGCCGTCGGCTCGTGCTTATTTCCTGTGTCTGTATCCAATGGGCCAGCCAGCGTTAAGCCTGCTGGAATAAATATCTGCAGTGGAACAAGGTCTGTGAAGGACAATCCAAATGAAAGCCAAAAGTATATCATGTGCCTTCTCAAAATCCTAATGGGATACACTTGTGTTCATGTAGATTTATGTTTTTTTAGATGATATGACAGCATATATTTCACTGTTAATATGCAAAGCTCCTTTGTTCCTCCTACACACCACAACATGGAAGCCAACTTCCTCTTTAATTTACTCTCAATGACTGAAAGCAGTCACATTCATGATCTAATACAGATCCTGTTGCACGAACAAAAATAAGTCAACATTAAACAGAAAAAAAGAGGACACATTAAGAAAGCTAAAAGTAGAAGAAAAATTAGACCTTCCTGAGCACAAGCTAGGACTATACGAGTCTAAAGGTAGCTGGGGCTTACAAATAGTAGTGTATACGCTATGACAGGTCTACATGGTCAAAAATACATTTGCTTTAATACAGCCGTTGTCCATTGTGGATGAACCTTGCTCCTTTCCTTTTAACCCAGTTGGCTGCTGAAGCCGTCTACCAGTGTTTCCAGTTAGAGTAGGTGAGCGGTCATAAAAACAATGCATGTCCATGTGCATGTGGATAGTCATTTACACACACATGAATCTGCTACCAGGTAGGACATCGTATCTGCGAATGCCTCCCATCTACAGAGTTCATCCACAGGTTAAAACTAAGAGAGGAAGTAAGTGAGAAGCCATGCGCTCTGACAATTTCCAGACTTCAGTCGAAACACTTTCTCCTCCTACAAAAGCATATTTTAAACAATGATAACAAACTAATGTATTTTAAATAGGTATTCTGCCATTTTTTAGTAAAATCTATAGCATTATATCCCATACACATCAAGATAGACGAAGAAAAGCTATGGGGAAAGAATAAAGCACAACAAATGATGATAAAAAAATACTTAAAATGCTATGAAAGTACAAAAAAAGCATTATAAATGTATAAACTCCACTAAATTATAATGAAGAAAAAATAAATATAATTCCTTTATCTAACCAAACAGCACAACAGCCCACCGAATGTTAACCAATCAGGAGCTGTGATGTAACAGCCAGAGAGGCAATAATAGGAAGACAGCAAGAAGGGAAGGGGAGAGAAGAGATCAAATGAGGAAGAAAATATAATAGTACTGAAGCAATAGCCATTTGGCAGCACTTTGAAAAGTAGATGTAGGATTGAAAGACAAAGCAGAGCAAAACCACTGCGCACAACAGAAAACTTACATTTGAACAGCTACCCTGCATGCCTTTCATTGTCTTCATTTTACTGTGTTAATGTTTACTCGTGTCACAAGACAGCTGCGTTATCAGTGCTCCAGCTAGCTGCTCCAGCACTGATAATAGTGATTTTAGTCACAATATAGAATATTCTTCCAGATTACAACATTCAGCAAACTGGTGCATTTACAGATGTGTGACAAGGAAATGAAGGGCTGAAATATTTACAATACCACATTATTATATGACATCATTGTGATACTGGGATAGTGTCCAAATTAAAACCAACATATTGTGCACAAACACTGACTGACTGTGAGCAGAAAAGACAAACACAGGCCATGGATTGTATCAGCTCCACCTTACAGATTCATGTGACTTCCCAACCATCACCTGACTATTTCTCTCCTTTCTATGGCAGCTGCTCACAGGCTTGAAACAAGGCAAGACTTAACTATATGTCAAATTTATGTTTAGAAAATGTAAGTTATTGGTGGAAAGAGTATTACACAATCACTACAACATTTCTATGCTGCATAAACACAGCCTAACAAAAAGGCTAGCAACCAGTCGATATCAAGAGTTACTGATAAAGTGCACCTTTGACCGAACCCGCAGAGATAAAGGGAGCCAACCTTTGGGACAGGAAAGGAAAACTTCCAGTGGTCCCTCCCCCCTGAAAATGCACCATGTACATGCTGTCATATTTACATGTGAATCAAGAGGAGAAGCAGAAGGAGAGAGGTGTAATCAGCGGGTCACTTTGCATATCCAAACTTCCTTTTTCAGGACACAGAAGGGCCCTCAACTGTGTCCAAAGTAAAACTGGAGCCTTTCATACACAGTGTCTGCAACTTGCCACACTACAGTTATCAGCATTTCCCAACTACACTATCTAAAAGTACAATTGTATTCAGAAAACCTGAGCATGATGATAGTGAAACTGAAATCATGACCCACATAGGTTTGGAAGAGCAAATCTGACAGCAAAGTGAAAAACTGGCTTTAAGTAAAGCATCATTGCATCTTAAAGACTAATGTTACATCAATACAATGAGTGAGATGCTGACGTTTAAAAGCAGGTCAGAACAGGATTTGCATATCACCATAGAGATATATCAAATATGCTGACGTGAGGCGATATATGTATAATTTTCCACAGGACAACTACAATTGTTGCGTGACTTGCCACACCCTGAGTACACATATCTCAGCCTTATTCATATATGACCTGACACCAACACATCGCATAGCTTTCCCCACAAACAGGACACAATGAGCAGAAACAAAGCACAGGTGTAACTATAGCTTACAGGGGGCAAAAGCTAAAAAACATGACTTCACCTATTATGTGGCTCTTAAGAGATGCACAAACCATGTTCATTCACATGATTTATATAATATAAAGTTTTAACTCACTATTGTGCGCAGTCGATGAGCTGGTATTCATTGGATCTCTCAAAGCATGCTTTCACTCCTTCATCGTCCCACAGCTTCTTTGCATGATCAAAGAACTCCTGAGGAAAAAGAAAATAGCATTAAGAAAACTAATGAAATATATGATGTGGACAATTTACAAACAAGTTTCCTTTCACCACCACTAAAGTCTGAAATAGAAACAACCAGAGGAGGTTTATTCAAAGCAGGCATTTTGGGTGCAAAATATGTCTTTAGTTTGTCTTCAGAATAGTTTCAGGATCAATCTTACATTTCCCAATAAATAGTAACATGTTACACCTTCAGAAAAACTGACAAATGTTCATGACAACAATGTAGTAAGCATCCATCCATCCATTTATCCAGAGTCAGGTCGCGGGGGCAGCAACCTATGGAAGAAAGCCCACACTTCCCTCTCCCCAGCCACATTAGCCAGCTCATCAGGGAGAATACCGAGGCGTTCCCAGGCCAGGCGAGAGACATAATTTCTCCAACGTGTCCTGGGTCTCCCCACACTGAGACACGCCTGGCACACCTCACCAGGGAGGCGTCCAGGAGGCATCTTAACCAGATGCCCGAGCCACCTCATCTGGCTGGAAAAACTGACAAATGTTCATAACAGCAATGTAGTAAGTATGAAAGCTAAATAAATAACTGCAAGACCAACTTTTAGCCTGGAGGTAACTGGAATGATATGTAAAGAAATCTGCAGCACCTAAATGCACAAGTGCTCCTTCAGTATGCAGTCCCATCCCATGTGATGATCCACTACGAATATCTTCAGTAAAACGTCTCAGAAGGACAACAGGTTACTTCAAAATAACCAAACACACACACACACACCTCAAGTCCTGTAAATAGGAGGGTAACTTATACTTTTTTTAAGAGTCTTTAACTAAAAAATTGTAATCAACCTTTTTTATTGTGAAAATACAGAGTTAATAGTGACCGGTATTACGTAAACATTGATATCAACACCTCACGATCAAAATGTAAATGATGTGGCTGTAAATGGCTAATTGCTTTAACAACAGATTGATTTTTGTTTCATTCAAACATTCATATCCAAAAGGGAGCCATCTGACTCCAGCTGGAAGACGAAGGAGGTTGTGGGCTAAAGTCACACATTGCTGCACCACTAAGAAAATACATATGATTGACATCTTCTTTTGTCATCATGCATCACTGACTGGCCATTTCAGACCACCAAAAATTTCAACTTTACTGGCTGGGAATGCATCATGACTAGCCAACAATCTGTACATTTTTTCCACAAACAGAACAGCAGGTAAACATGGAGATGCTTACACAGTCTGTGCAACATGCTGCACTTGTGCATTTAAATGCACTTATTGTCACTGTGCATCCTATCCTTAAATGGCTAAACAATCCAACAAAACGCATACATTTTAGAGTCCATATTCTGCACATTTTTAAGAGGAAAGTATCAGCTGCAACACAGTCCCTGTATCTTCTGCAAACATACACTTCAGCCAGAGCCAACCCATTTCTTCTTATGTTGGTGGCAACGTCCTAAGAACTATTTGCTTAAGCAGCATGACCAGTAAATGCAGAGCAGGTAGTAAAATATCTTGCTCAACAGGTACGATTTCCAGATAAAAACGTCACAAATCTGGGTACAGCCCCTCAAGAGTTTGTTGAATTTTCCAAACCTATGAGCACCTCCAGTGTTACAGCAAGTTGAAACTCAGGAATTAGTCATAAAACCTGACTAAATCTGATAAAATCTCAATATATCAGATTACATCAAAACAGTACAAGAACAAATCCTTGTGCCTAAATGAAGCAAAACTTGTATAAATGACTAAACTTCCATAGAAGTTCTTTAGAAGAGCCACAATGGGAATTGTAGTTTTTGTTAAATCTATAACACTCCTAGCCCATCTTTTAAATGAAGTCTACCTGAATGTTATGTCATTCTTTTCTCTCTATAAAATCCACGTGCCCTTCAGTATTGCTCTTCTTCCAAATATACAAAATGCATTAAGAATCTAATTCACAAGCTAAATTTCACAAAAAGCTGATAGACGTTTAAAAAAACTTCATTTTCTCTCCCAAAATACGCAGATTTAACTCATCCATAGGCGCAGTGCTGTAAGTGACCATACATAGTTTTAGTGCTTCAGCTGACTTCCTGTTTCTGGACAAAGGAAAGCATTATGAGAGAAACTCATCTCATCAATGACTTTAAGACATTTCCCAGGACTCTCTGTAAGCCCTAAACAAAGATGATTGAGCCAACATCCCACGTCGCCTCCTGTGAACACGTCTTGTAGATGGGCTCCTCCTCTACACTGGCACCACCACATGACTCTGCACTCAGCACTGTGCTCCGAATGGGGGGAGAGAGCGAAAGTAGCCCTGAACCAGAGAGAGCGAGGGAGAAGGAGCCTGATAAACGATCACATGCTCCGGGAGATCTCCTCTCAGCAGATCCGGTGATTAAGTTCAACATGGAGAAAATCCACTGATCCAGCCAATTCAAGTTTCACAGATATTAAAGCAAGTTTACACCCATTTTAACAACCTGAACACTTTGATGCTATGGTCACATAATGTAAGCAAAACATGTTCCATGAATACATAATACATACGTAGTTTGGCCGTCAAAAACAAAACAGCTTCTGGTTATAGCAAAGTCCTGATTAACCAAAAAAACAAACTGGAACTTTATTTGCATCCCCTTCAGCTGAAGTCAAATTATAGCATCCAGCTCAGCTAACAAGAGCAAGATTCAACATCGCAGATAAAACACTGGCAACTAGTTGTGCAGGTTTCTTTACACCAGCCGGCATGGAGGGCCTTGAAACCCTAAAGAAGGGCCCGACTAGCCTAGATAGGGCTTGGTAGGGTGAGGATGAAGAGTATATGGTGGAAGGGGTAGAGAAAGGAGGAGGGGAACACAAGTATGGTCCTCAGGGCTCTTTTCCACAGAGGCGTGTGACACTGGGCCTTTGAATAAATGTAGTGTGTGCTGCAGTGCCCTACAGAGGAACTGATAACACAGAAAGAGACCAGGAGGGAATTTGCTTAATTTTTTCCTTTCTTAACTCTTTACTGTGTGTTCTTGGTCTGTTTGCACTTTTATCATAAGCCATAAGATGCAAATGTTCTTGAGCCTCAACTAGTACCGACTTTCAGCTCAGCCTTGGTTTTAATCAGGTAAAGTTTGTGATGTAATGTCAATTGAATCATATAGGTCAGGCTAACAGAGAACAAAATGGCCTACATTTCATTCAACTTATCAAAACAACACAGTAAAAAAAAGTCTTGCATCTTCTGTCACAAGAGTTGCGTTCTGCAGGAAGCCTCTTAAAATGTAGAGAAACATAACAAAACCTCCGTCTGCAAACTCCATGCAGAATCCCCCAGACCACCTGTTAGCTGCTAAGAACACTATCAACTCTTTTATTGGACTTGAATAGTGTTTCGGGGTTAGATAACAGTCACCCGACACGACGACTTTCATGGGTTATTTCAGTTAAAGAGTACAGACAAATTTAGATTGAAAAGGGAGCAAAAAGCAAAAGGAGAGGGCGCACGGCTGTTCATCTTTCATAACGTGGTTCCAAATACAGATCAGCCTTCCATGCCACCCTCTGCCCCACATCAGGTATCCTCAAGTGATCAATTAGAGGAAAAACAAACTTCTAGGACTCAAAATGTTCTACATGAGGAAACCCCTAACAAGTTAATAGCAAAGGAATGCTGGAAAGGTGTTTCGCTGGACATCCACCAGGCATAGCAACACGGAGGCCAAAATCCTCAGTCAAAAGCAATAATTACAGAATATTGAGTCAACTTGCATCAGACAACGTTAGAAAACAAAGAGGCCGAACTTCTGTAGACCTAATCCTGACCCCATTGTCTCTGCTATATATAAGCTGCATTAACAGGTATCAAAATATACTCAGTTACAGTGACAAACTTTCTTCTTTGGTAAATGACACAGTTATACATGCCGTCAACATGTCTGACAGTGAAACACAGTGTAAAGCAGGAGCCGAGGCTCATTTGAATTTGCTTCACTTCCACTGACAGACACTGCCGAGTGGCTAATGTTGCTACACCAGTGGCATTTGTTTCCATTTGCATAGATGACAGTTTGCTTCGGCGCTTACTGCTCCATGGATCTGTTACAGCAAGCTACTACAGGTAAAAAAAGTTTTTCAAAGGTAAACTTTGCATATGAGCCCTAAACAGCTATTAGAACAGGTCATGATCATCATGTAAATATGGTACAAAGAGAAGAAAACAAGCCAGTCGTGAAAGTACAAGCTAAACTTTTGTATTTCTGATGAAAAATCAGCACAAACTGTAGTCTAAACGAGCCATGAAGCCAACCAAGAAGATATTTAGGATATTTTGATTACAGACCATCAACTGTGAAACGTCACGACACACGACTGCTAAAGCAATCACCTCCCAACACTGTTCTCTCAATAAAACAATGACCAGTCTTTAAATTCCACATCATAGCCCTGCTTTTTAAACAATATTCCTAAAATAAAACATTCAACATGACTTTAGTCTTTGCTTTGTTACTTAAAATAAATAAAAACAAAAGTTTCAACAATCAGGAGACTGCACAATCCCTCAGAGGAAAAATAATCTAAATCATTTTAATGACTTTATTGTAGCCTAAATAAACTCACCTGACTATTTACTTAGTACTGCTTATTTATTTAAAGGTACTCTGAAAAAGTTACATTTATTCTATATTTTAAATAATTGCTTACTTAGTTTTAAACACCTCTGAGAAAATGTTCAAGAACATTTTCACTCTTTCCCGACGATTCATGGACAAAATCTCCCGCGAACATGAGTAATTACCAGAGTAACTGATAACCAATAAATGAAAACAACCATTGCTCTGAACAGAATGTCATTTTGGTGAATGCTTACATGGCAAAACATTCAGTCAACCCGAGAGTCACAGGTTGTCTGCTTCTTCTTATCCCCTCTGAAAGCTTATCACAAAACATGACATCATCTGTCCAGAATTTTCACGGCAAAATATGCTTCCACGTTTCCAAACGGCGCCAACGGATGAAAGCCACAGGTAACTGACTGGCCTTGTTCCTGCGCTGATGTACTGGATATCATGCCTGGTGGCACTAAGTAACAATGTAGTGGTGACACTGATGGCACAAGCGAAGCCTGAGACTGCTGACAAGCACATTCGCTCCACACAGAGCCATGTTGTTCCCTTTGGCTTGGCCGGGCCTGGGAACTCGATGCCGATTCTCCCCATGGCCCCGGCCCTCACACAACATCACAGCAGCAAGGGCCACTGCTGCACCATCAGGAAATTAACACCCAACCGCTTCTAATGGTTACTCTTGTGATGTCGGCTTAAATAAAGCTGCAGAGAGGGAAGCTGGGAAACAACTTGATAAGAAGTAAGATGGCAATGCAGAAACAATAGCACTGTAAGGACAAAGCGCTGCTGCTTGTGTGACCTGGAGACACAACTTTTCCACACGACCTCAATAATGATCTGATATTAACACATTTTTTTTATTATAGTTCTTTTTTTTATTAATTGTGACTTGATTTACAATGTTTAAACTCTTAAAATGCTGCATTTTGTTCATAGATGAGAGAAAAACAGCAACCTGTCCCGCTGAAGCTGCCTAACGTTTGTTTAAAATAAAATAGAATAAAAAAACACTTATGTGATGCCTTTTGGATCCGTTTTGCCATTTATAAAATGTTTCTTGTATCTCAACAACATGAAGGGAATGGAAAGTTCTGTCGGATCTAAAAACATGTGCTGATCAATACACTGGACAGAAGTTAGCCGTGTATTTCTCCCACAGGAAGTACTTTTAATTTATACTTCAACGTGGCTCCTACAAAAGTACATTAAAAAAAGCAGTCTAATCTCTCTGGGTCTATCTAAAGCCCTTTATCAAATACTCATTTCTGCTTTTTGGATACTGCAAAACTAGTGTCAAACAAGGAAGACTTTTAGAATTATGTAAAACATTATCTACATTTCCAACACATGACCTTGTGCTATTGAATGGTTGATCCCATACATGTGCTCCATCTCGCATTCAAATCCACAAACAGTGAACGAGCTCCAGCTTGGACAGGGAATCAAGCTTTTTCAACACTACCCTATGAAGTTAACAACTCCTTTTTAATGCCGTGTTCATTCCTAACATCATATTCCTGAAGCAAAAGACGACAAGTTTGTTGTACGAGAGCAAATATAAATAAAGTGAAGCAACATGGGGTTTGTTAAAGCTAAATTACAACTAAAACATTCACTAAAACAGCAATGTTATACAATCACAAGTCAAGCAACAGCCACAACACACACATTCAGATGAGAAAAAACAAGGTAGGATCATATGAAGACACACAAAGCTTCATAAAATGTCTTCTTACCTGTGAATAGTCAAAATCGGAGAGTGGTGCTATGCTTTTGATGTATTCGATTCTGAATTGGTCCTCTGGATTGGCTAAGGGGACTGGGGGTATTAAAGTGCTCATCGCAGACACTATAGTCTATAAAGCAGAAGTAAAAGAGAGCAGAAAAAACATGCATTAAGCAGGTAAACTTAAACTGATCATAAGCCTGTAAAATAATCAGTAAAATGTGACTGCAGTGTAACAACACGTTTAGCATGCGATGCAGCTGAAACTCACCACTATGGCATCCTTCACGTTTTTCCGAATATCTTGGACTTTCTGTTTCTTTTCTCTGAATGGAGACACAACAGACATGTGGCAGTGATTACAAAAAAACACTTATGGTAAATTATCATAGTTTTATCATCAAATTAGCCATGAAAACAGCAGAGTCAGGTTGGAATACAATGCAATACAATTCAGCACAGATTTAAGGCACTTTCAGATTAAAAGTCTTCTTTATAAAATAAGGTGTCTTAACTATGCATCAATGTTTTACATCTAGATGTAGTTATTTATAAAAAAAATATCTTGGCTTGATGAAGCTGATTTTTCTGCTGGTCACATAGAGGTACTGCACAAGTCCAAGCATGTAGGACATTTTTCTTTCAAAACTCAGAAAACGTAATAAGCACAACTTTTTATAGAGATCTGCTTTTGTTTTCTTTTTGATGATCTGCCACAGCTCTCTTATAGGCCCCACCTCGACCTCCCAACACACTCCGAAAACCATTCACTTTGTTTATCAACCCACTATTTAGTCAACAGGAATAAAATGTGTCTCCTTGTTTGTAATCATGCTCTACCATCACTGTGATCCAGACCTCTAAAAAGTTAGCTTTATCTACTGATCTACAGCTAAAGCATTTACCAATCTCAGCAGCCATGCAAGTTATAAGATTCTGGCTTTTATATGAATTAACTACTTATTTTAAATCAAACTAAGCAGCCTATAACCCCAAAAACATGTCAGAAATCAGGACAGGAAGTTGCACTCAAATGTGCAGCCATTTTTCTTTCTCTTTAACTCTCTTTTAAAATATCAAAGCATATATATATATATATATATATATATATATATATATGCTTTCATACAGCTACATGACTGACATGTTCTAGGCCCATTTCAAACAGACCAGTGGAGATCAATGCCATGCAAGGCCTTGCAGCAAAACAAATCATCAATAGGCCTGTGTCGATCACAACCGTTCACTCTCTTGCATGAAAGAGGAAACGGACTTTTATGCCATCTGTGTGACACTGAGATCCTCACACATGTCTGATAACTGCACACGAAAAGGAGGAGGAGGGGAAAAAACGGAGACATTAGTTGCTTTGCATGAGATACAGGGCCCAACAGGCGCTGCAGTGCCTGGGGAAAATCCATTCACAGGCTGTACTCTGGCCTCGACAGTGTTATTCATTAGTAGGGGAGCCATAAAAATAAGCATTAATGTTATTTTGAGCCGCTAACGTTGCTATTTAATAAGCGTATTGAATAGCACTCACTCAGCGTTGAAGCCGTTGACGTGTAGGATCCTCATCTGCTTCACAATGGTGCTTTTTCCGGACTCTCCCGCACCTTCGAAAACACACCAAAAAATAGAGCAAATATCACCAAATGACCGCAAACAGGAACACCCTGGTTAGCGTAAAAAAAACTAGCAATGTTTAGGAAATTAAGCCAGTTAATTGTAGGCTCTGGAGCTTCGCTTCCATCAATATCCACCCCCATGACATATCATAGCAAGCGCTGTCAAATGGGGCTACGTGTTCGGTAAACGAAAGGGATTACGGTTAGCTTACATTTCAGATAGCTATCACATCTATTTCAGCCTTACCCAGTAATAAGAGCCTGTGTGTTGCTTTATATGCTTGTCTCTCCTTTTGCAGCAGTTTTTCTATCTTTTTATTAGTTTCTCGTTGTGCCTTTTCGTCGATGCGTTGGTCTTCAGTCTTGCTGTTGCCCAAACAACCCATCTTCCGTCGCCCTCAACCCTTCCTTGTGGAATCGTAAAAAAATATAAAGATGACACCTGGGATGATATTGTGGTTTCGAAATAACACCAGAAAGAGTCTACTGTAAAATAAAAAAAGGGGGGAAGGGAAAAAAAGAGAAAATCTCGACGAGGCTTCTCCGTCGGAGGGAGGAATATGTTCCCCGTTACAATTCCGCTTCAGCCGCAGCCGACCGTCATCCAATCCGACGAAGAACAACGACTCGTCTCAGCGAAAAAATATCAGAAAATATACATAAACAAGAAAGAGAGGGGGGGTTCAATTTCTGGGAATCCAGTCAACTGTTCCTATCGCGTCTCCAGCCCCTCTCCTCTCTGTTTTTTTTTCTATCTGAATTTCTATCAGTATTTCTGTCTCTTTAACTCAGCACTGCCTCTCTCTGTGGCACCAGGAAGTAGCCGTAGACCGTGTAGGTGGAAAACAAACCTGCGTTAAACTGTAACACCAACAACGCGCGCGCAAATAGCATTTTATAACTTGCGTGGTAAAAGAAAGAGAGAGGCCATTCCAGATTTAGTCCTTCGCTATCCTGGTATCAAACTAATCGGCAAAAAGGGGTGGAAGCCTGTACGTCCTGTGGCTGCTTTACATGAGGGGCTGGGTCTCTCTCTCTCTCTGTGTGAATGTGGCCCTGACCCAAACTGGCAACCCATTTACTCTATCCGTCTGCACTGGTTTTAGGTCTGGCAACACAGAATAGTGGTCCAGATTTCTCTAGAAGTTAAACTTAGTGCTTTGGTCTTAATTTAGATATTTTGTGGAATACATGTTTCATACATTATATGATTTATGCTGTTCATACAGCTTATTAACATACAGGAAGGATGTGAGGATACGGTCCTTTAGAGGTGTTTTACCTAGGTATTTGTCATAAATACATGAAAATATATACAGCAGGGGTACAACACATGCATCAGAATATTCCAGAAAAGATTAAAAAAAAAAGAAAATGTTTAAATTTATCAGCATTATAATACATTTAAAGTACTACAAGTACTTGTCATATCCAATCTCACATTTCAGAACGGTGCATATTTTATTATCGGAGTACTGAAACATTAATGTGACTATCACTTTAATGTTGCTGCTGGTAAAGCTGGAGCTTCCTTTTACGACGTTATTTCATGAGTTTTTAAAGTGCGGGGCAAGCCTCCCTGGAGAGAAACTCCAAACAGTTTCAGGAGGTAAGGAAGTATACATTAGTTATCATAAGAATAACATAAATACTGTGATTAATTTAGTCTAGTCTACACATGTAATGCTGCAATATGTGTTTATCTTGACTCACTTGGTTAGTGTGTATGGATTTAAACATCCTAATTATTATATTATAGGAAACTATGAGTTTAGTGAAAGAAAACGTTTAGCTTTTGTTAACTTAAATTTTACGTGACTTGGATGTCTAAGGTTTCCTTACTCCTGTGGATCACCAATCTAGTCTTACCTTAACTAAAACGCATTTGTTTGGGTTTATATTTAGTCATTTTTTAATTAATAATCTGTATTGGTAGAATTACAGTAACTGAATGGCTTTAATACATACTGATATTTAAGCATTACATGATGCATTACGTGTGATATGTTCCAACCATTTTCCCTAAAAATAAGATTTATTCTACTTCAGAGACCGATGAGACAATTAAACACACACACTTCCAATCAATCCTGAGTCGATTTAGAATTTCAAATGAGCCAAAAATTAATGTTTCTGAACTTCAGGGAGGAAACCAGACTGAACCTATAACATGCAAAGAGAACAATGCAAATTTACCTCAGCAAAGACTCAAAGCAGGAACTTTGCTATAAGGCGTTGAAAAATGCCAGTGTCTGTAGGAAATGGTGAGTTTACTCTCCAAAATAAACCTAAAGAGTACAACTTTAAATCAGGTAAGTGCATTAATGTACATAAAATGAGTAGATTAATACACAGAAAAACCTAATATGAAAACATGTATAACACATTTTCATCTAAAATAGTACAACATATTTATAAAAATAACCACTGTGATTCAGGACACGTCTGAGACCTTTGTGTTTTACTTGAGTATCTCTGTTTCATGGTTCATATAACTTTAGCTTGCTTATCCTCCATAGATAGACTTTTTTCTCTGCTCCATTCATTCAACAGGTAAAGTAGTTTTCTAATTACCCCGCCACCTTCAGGAAAAGTAGCAATAATCTTCATTAAAATAAAAATACTCTGCCCATAATTCATGATTATAGTACTCGAGTATTAATCAAATGAACCCGTCCCCCTTTTGTGTGATAAATTAAATATTATATAGTTATTATTGATATATGAAGCAAACAGCTTTTTACTGCCGGATGGATGGATGGATGGATGGATGGATGGATGGATGGATGGATGGATGGATGGATGGATGGATGGATGGATAAGGATGGATAAATACGTGTTCCTTTCATTATGACAGTAAAAAGAGTAAAATACTGAGTGTAGTTTATTTGTCCTGCAGACCATCAGTTTACCAACCGGAGTGTCAGCTGCTTTCTACAGATTTAGAGATGAGCAACTTTACTATTTTAGACTTTCTTCTCATTTCTAGCCATTTAAAACGGCCTGTTAGAGGAGCGAAGAGAAGCGAAGAGTCTAAAAAGCAAACAAGGGGAAACATTTTATCATAGCGATCGAAAACATTTGCTTTTTGAGGGGGCTGCAAACTGAAACAGTGTTACGGGACATGTCTTCCAAGCCTGGAATCAAATGGCTTGGCTTTTATTCTACAGCTACTTCAGGCTCTCGATTCCCTTTAGTTAAACAAAAAAACCATACAAGTAACAAACACATGTCACAGGATCCACACAGAGCATGATTCTACTGTAAAATAGCATGACCACCAGAGGAGATAAAAATCCCATTTAGGTCTTAGACATCACCATAAAGGTGTAATCAAGTCCACCACAAAATACAAAGTCCAAAGAGCACAGCACAAGAATATGTAATAATACCTTTGGCAATATGGAAAATGTGTTTTTATGGTGTGTGAAATTCCAAAATAATCTCATAGTCTTACAGTTATGTTTCAGGACAAAGTTAACACACCTCCGTGTCATACTGTACACCACACCTTAGCAAATAGAAAGAGATGTTCAGAATAAATAATTGCTCAGTGCAAAGCCCCGTTTACTCATAAATATTTACCCACCAATCCTACCAGATCAACCCCAATTTTAGATCCCCACAAGATGAGGGTTTTGTCAATCCGAAAGTTTAATTGTCAGGATTTCATTTGACCTTTAGAGAAAAATAAACCCTCTCTATTTTAGTCCATGACATATGTCAAAGTGTTGTATCTACGACAGGACTTGTGCGCCGATCGCTGAACTCTGACTGTGAATGTCACGCTTAAGTCAAACAGAAAGCTGTGTGACTGTTGCGTTTATGTTTAGCTTGCTGTGGCTTCCTGTTGAACAAAATATGAGGTTTTTCAGGGCTGAACCTTTCACTAACCATTACTTTACTGAAACTACTGTTGTTTTGTTTTTAAGCGACAATAGTTGCAATGACTCCATCCTGTTCATTACAGATCACATGATTATGTTTAACACTGCTACTCTGTTGCATTCGGATCCCTCAAAGCCCATAAATGTGCAGGACACATGCACTAAAATCACTCATAGGCCACTAAAAAGCTCACAGAAACCCATGGAAAATGATTCGTGTGACATATAAACAGGAATTAGGCAAATGGGATGCAAATGAAAGTTTCCTGTAGTGAAATCAGTGTAACAAAGTTGTACAGCATGCAAATCCAAGCTAAAACCATGACTTCACCTGCAGCAGAGCGACAATAAAACTTCTATCAGCAGTCCTCTGATACCAAATGAGAGAATAATCCAGTCTCTCCACCTTAAAAAGCAAGGTCAAAACAAGTGGCTGAGCCACGCCGCCCTCTAGCGATCAGACCCGGTATTGCATGGCTGTTGCGGATACTGTCAACTCCCTATGAATGACACACAAGTAGGTTTTGCTGCATAAATTATTGTCCTTTTAAGGAAGCACTGTCTCATATTTATATTTAGCTTGCTCCGGCTTGCCTCTTAACAAGACTAAAATGATGTGTTGTTGCTTATTTGTAGTTCAGCTCCATATTTAATCAAAGGTGTTTTTTGCTTATATCGTCTCACCTTGTATGGTCTTCAACATTACTTCCATCTACATAGACACAAATGGGTTTTCACATTCATACATAAGTGTTAATATGTGACATCTAAACTTCAATCTAATTAAAAACATATTTAAAACTATGTAGTTTATGTGTTTCTTTCAATATAATCAGCATATATGACGTTTTATATGGGATTTTTTGTTGGGAACTTCATCCAATGTGCTGCCTAACAATGCGAGTTTCGGAGGAAGTTATTGACATCCAGACAGCATCCTTCTCTAGAACAGTGTTGCTCATTTCTGCAGGACAATACTTTCTGCGTATAAAACAAAAGCACTGAGTCTAGATGCCAAACTGGTTCAGATTATTTACCTACAGCGATGATTTGGTGCTGCTGAGATAATCCATAAAGGAAGAATAAGCCTGATCTGTTTAACTTCTAGCGGGTTATCTTTAAAGTTTATTCATTCTGTTTGTATTCATATGACACATAATCTGTTTGTTTTTTTTTTAGATGAAGCTGAATGTCCAGTGTGAGTGTCTGCAACATCCAACACAACAAATTACCCATCCAGATGCTAAATTTCTGAACAGATCAACAACATATGAAGCCGGGACAGGCTTTGAGTGATCGATACGAGGCTTGAAACTAATATAAGAAGTAATGTTGGTATTTGTGTGCTTGCGTAGATTTAAAAGATCTTCACAGAAGTACATTTTGATGTCGAACTTCACGTCTATTTCAGCCCATCACTTAAATTCTAACACAGCTGCCTCACCTTCAGTGATTGTGTGGTTTAATTCCCACAGACTGGCAGTGTAACAACCTTTCAATCAGCTATCAGCAATGCAAAGTTATGTATCTTTAGCACAGGATAGTCTGCTAACATATATACCACCCTCAAAGAGCGCAGGCTTTAACTGTTAAAATCAATTCAATAATACCTACGTTTTAAAGAGTTTTTTTCTGCACAAGAATCTTCTCCACTTATTTACTGACCAAGATTATAACTGAAGCATGTGCTGTATAAACAAGGCACATATCCAAATGATACCGAGCTAAGTTTAGCCTCCTTGAAATGTTTTTCCTAAAGCTGGAAAGAACTTTACTCTGCGGGGATAGAGACTCTTGATAAAAGCATGAGTAATACAGTAAGTAAATGTGGAGAACAGGTCTAACCCAATGTCCTTCAGATATACTGGTATTCCCTTTGATGCAAGGGAGACAATTCCCATCATAGGTCTGCTATCAGTATCATAAATATGACAATAACTTATGATCCAGAACCTCCTGTCGGTGATTTCATTAAGTCAGTGAGTAGCAAAGTTCAGCAATGGTCAATGATAAAACGCATTTAAGCCAAAGCAAAGTTCACTCTCGTACTTGTGCTGGAAGAGGAGGGACAGCAAGCCTGCACTGTGTCTCTGCAGAAAAATCAGACTTTCTAAAATGTGCTTTCACGTCCAGGACCGAGGCTCAAAAAACAAACAAATAATAAAGCACCACGACAGTTCCCGCTGACTTCTAACTAGCTATTCACTGGCCTGCCTGCTACCAAATTTCAGTCATTTCTTCAAACAGGCAGGCAGCCTGTTGTTCAGGCCCATGGAGGTGATAAGGCTGAGATATGGAACGGCCAGCTAAGGACTTCTAGGAAAGCTGCAAGAGATCCTATCACAAGCCGGTGCAGAATCTGATCCAAAATACAAAACAATAAAGTAACTTCCTCTGCAACAAATAATAGGAACTTGCCTTCCAGTTCCCATGTCTACTCTCAGAGCCGAGTATAAAGTAAAAACTCTGGTAAAAACATACTTAACAGCTGTTTTATTACAACTTTATCTATTTACATGCAAAGCTTTGGACTCACAGTGTATTCAGAAAGTTGAATGGGCTCCCAGGACTCCGGATCATAAACTTACTATGCAGATCATATTAATTTGATTTCAACAATCCATCTTGCACTGCAGTTTATATATGAGCGACGTTCAGGAACATTCTGGAAAAGTGCCATTAAACTTATACCTGTTATAGATTAGGGGGGCTGTAAATTATTATTAATAATATTATATTACCCTATATTATATCTTATATTTTTTATATATATATATATATATATATAATTTTGTTTTTAATGTGTAAAGCATTTTGTGTTGCTTTTTGTATGAAATGTGCTATACAAATAAAGTTTTATTTGATTTGATATAAGGAATCCATCCATTAGTTTTTCCAAAAGCCCAAAATTCTTTATTTTTTTGACTGAAAATCCAAAGCTCAAAGTTAAAATCATCTGTTATTCATATCTGAACATTTACAATCACTAAGGCTAATTACATTTGAATTGTACCAATTAATCTGATCATTTAAATCTTTTTTAAACCAAAATACATAACATTCATTTTTTAGTTCCGTTTAAACTCTATGCAATTTACTCTGAAGCACTGCAGGTTAAATATAGCTAATTTAAAACATCTAATGGTTATTAGAGGCCATAAAAAGCTGGGTATTATTTGGGTAAATTAATGCATATGTCTGCTGGAAAGACTTCATCTATAGATGATCTATTGCCAGGTATGTAACTGAACTCTCTATTTTTAATGCAAAACAAAAATCATAAACAAGCTGTAACATCGTCATTAACATTTAAGTCCCATTTTTGGATATTAATTAATTTAGCCCTGCTTTAATAAATAACACCAGTAAACACAAACTGATAAAGTGACCCAGATTAGCTCGCATGTGTTGCCTTGAAATGTAACACTATTTGAAAGGTGTCCACTTTCAGAGGAACTCAAACCACTTCGGTCCTCTGGCATGCAACAGGAGTCCTGCGGGGCATGAAGTCCCGAAAGCCTCTTCCGAAAAACCAGAAACGGCCTGTGGCTCGTGCTGGTTGATGTGGAGCAAAGGGAGTGTGAGTGTGTAGAGGGAAACAGAGCCCTCTAAAACCCCGATGACGCGCTGAGGTGGCGCAGCAGCGCAGGTCAAACGTGCCCTGCGTGTTAGCATTCAGCAGCAGCTCATAGAAGAATGCATGACACTTCCCAGTGAGACTTCATTAGGATGAGCCATTTCTTCCTGTGTGTAATTAGTGAGAGCTGTTTACTCAGGAAATTAAACTGGTGGCCATTTATGATGCAGAGAAAAGAAGCATTGCACTTTTTAGAGTCGTGCAGAAACATGCAGTGTGGCATCAAGTAGAACAGAAGTGAGGCCTGTTTTTACTGTGACTGTATTTTCCTCCTGTGACGGACCAGCGACATGTTCAGAAGCACCTGCCTCTCACCTGCAAGTACCATATAGGCTTCAACTCCAACCTTCAGTTGGATTAAGCGGTACGGAAAATGAATAAATGGATGCGTTTTTCTCAACGACAACGTCCCTACGATGCTAAAGCGGCCATTTCTGGTGATTTTCTCTCCAGACATATCTGTGAAAATCATAATGCTCCACTGTCCAACACTGTAAAACACACACAATCTACAAACTGTGTAAATTATGACCGCGCTGATTGAACCGTTCTTATGTAAATTCTCTGAAAGCAGCACACACACTGCTGTTAATTTTAGCCTTGCAGGTTGAATAAGTCCTAACCTACTTTTTAAAGCGACAAAATCAGAGAGAGCTGAACACAACAACTCCATCTGAACACACGGAATAACACCTTGATGCACCTGACTGAAGTTTAGAGTCTAAGTATAACCACAACGCATGTAAGAATTTAACACATTGATACAAGGCTGATAACAAGTCCAACTGAACAGCTCAAACACAAGATTACAACTTTGCACCTGATCAGACCCCAACTTAGTTATTAAAATTAATCACATCTTACAAGCTTAAACCTGAAAACAGCACATAATCACCTGTTCATACCTCTACACAGCTCTATGCAATGTGATGACAGTGAAAGCGCCATTAGCAAGATGGCGCACGCTCTGCTGCGACAACACAGTCTGTACATGTTGTGATCGCCCTTTTTGTCTTATATGTCTGTCTAGTCTGCGTGAAAGAACCTCAACAATGACAAAGGTTAACCTTTTTCTTGTAATCTGCATCATTAGAATGCTTATTCTGATGTGTGACAGTCTTGTGGTGAACTACAAGCCACTCACCTATAGCTGAGCTTCCAGCACTACGGAGCTCAAAAACTCAAAAACACTCAAAAATCGGACCAGACTCACCAAAACAACCAATATTACCTCTAAGGTTATTGGCCTTCAAACCCCTAACCT
>JBAMHV010000008.1:19929221-19942064 GCA_037177535.1 Pseudomugil gertrudae
ATTGTTGAAAGCGTAATATAACTGTACAGTTTTTCTGTGAAAACAAATTTCCCATAAGGGACAATAAACTAACTAACTATATATAGTAAATGTGCAACTACCTCATAAAACACACTGAGAACAGATAGAAGATCTCTATTCAATAACTCTTATTCTATACACACTACAGCGCTTTACTATCTGCTCTAATTCACTAAACTGTGAGTAAAATCCTGGGTGGTCTCAACAACATTAAACTATATTTTATATATACAAAAGTCTGTTTTTATAACACAGTCACTGTGGTAATAGAGTCCAGTTTCTTATGTAACACTATCATAAACAGATTTCACTAATAAAACTCAGTGACAAAGCAAAAAAATAAACAACAAATGAAACTGTGACATAATGAAGAAAGCGCATTTAAACAATAACCACAAACCTTATGGAGGTTTAGGAGAACAAACCTCAGCGTACTATATCTCTAACTAGTTTTACCAGTAGGCCAAAAAGCTCATTTTACTGATGTTCGTGTAGATTGTGACTCATAGTAGTTTTAGAGTACTACAGGTTAAGGAAAAAAAACTCAAACTTAACTTACACGCTGTCGTTTTGTATGCAAATATGTAAACTGCTGCACAAACAGCACTGTGCACAAACCAGAACACAGGAAGATGATGCTGATATGAAAAGCTTACAGCGTGTTTGCAGAAGTGGCTGTTTTGTCTTCTGTCATGATTTATTAGTGTGTTTCAGAAGCGAGGTGTCTTATCTGTGTGCTATAGAACCTGTTCTGCTATGTAAAGCTCCGTGTAACATACGACTCTACTGCTTTACTGCACAACAAAGACATTTTTGTTCTTTGTTGGCTTGTTTCTTGTATAAAGAAACTTCACAATAAGTTTGCAGTTTTAAACCAAAAAACCTATTTGTTTCTGTCGCCACAGGACAGGTGTTCACAGGACAGGTGTTACAGATGTTACAATGAACTAAAGGGCAATATACTGTACTCAGCTTTATGGTCGAGGGCTTGTTGGTCTTTAGACTGTGTGCACTTCAACATTAAAGTACTATTATTTACCTCACAATAATGTGAATTCAGCTTTAAAGCACATAGTGTACTAAAGACTACTACTTTTCCCCTTATATGATTACTTATTGTAAAAACAGAGGGATAATACTGTGAATGATCCAAGCACTTCAAACATAATCCAGCACTTAAACACAAAGTGGGACTATTTATTCTTGCAGCTAATCAAAACATCTGCGGTTTCTATCGTTTTTGTTGTCACTGAACAGATGTCACACCCTTATATAATCCTCTAGTAATAGTTTATAGGTAGACATGGCCACATAGCCCGGAGCTATGAGGTTTGACTCTGTGTGCACTGCATATGCTGGCTCATTTTGACACCTTTCATTAGCTGGTTATTGAAATAAAAACAACCACGTCAGGGTGGAAAAGCCATCCACGCACATCTTCATCATTTGTCGGTGACAGTCGCAGGGGGTAGTCTTCCCAGGCAAGGCGTTGGATGTGGTAAATAGGCCTCGCCACAGCAGTGACATAATTTGTGCGTTTTGGTTTCTATTAATAAAAACCTTGTTTTTTTTTTTTAACGGAAACAACCTACCGAGCAGCAGCAGCCGATGCGTCTGTTTATACTCCCGTTTCAGCTCCCTCAGCGCCCTGTCAATGCTTTTACTGACTTTCTTCGCCTCTTTCTCGGCCTCCTTTTCCTCCACCAATAATTTGTCCCAGTTTTTCTGCTTTTGGGTGCTTGTCTTTTGCAGCAGCTGTAAGCGGCGGCCGCGCTCCTTTCCCGTACCCTTGCCGCTGCCTCCTCCGCCTCCGTTTTGTATGAGCACACCGTCGGTACCGGTGTCTCCACGGCGGTGCACCTCGGGGACCCTGGCAGGGTCCCCGGGGCGAACCAGGCCGCCACCTCCGCGTAGCGACGAGGTCTCGCCGCATCCCCCGGTGTCCTCCTGGCGAGCTCCCCCGGCGCGAGTCGGCACAGCGGCGTCGGGAGGCTGGTCCGAGTCCGATGTAGCGTTGGAGATAGAGCCGCTCAGGTCCCCGAAGAGCCGGGGACGCAAACTGTAGCACAGCCCCATGTTGAAACCAATATTTGTCTGTGAATGTGATTTTTCATATATTAAAGAAATGTCCCCAAAAAAAGAAAAGAAAAGAAAAAAATAGCAGATGCGCCACCAGCCCTAACGTGCCATCGTTACATTGGAGCTCCAGCGATGCGATTTAGATCCGATTTGTGGCCGAAAATGTGAATGAATAATGCTCCGACATTTGCTATATGTCATTTTGCATTTTCCCCAGTCAGCCTTCGTTTCGTAGTTAGTGGATCACCTGATCTCTTAGTGGACACTGCGGGTCCACCTTACCGTAAGTAACCTAAAGCTCAGCCTTGGAGAAAAACGCGTCTATCCGCCACGCAGACAGCCAACAATCCGACTGCTCCGATGTTAGGTGCAATGCACGGCACGTCATATTACTACAGTATGGCCATTTCGAGAATGCTGGTCATGATTCTCATTCCTCACATTTCATGCCTGCATGTCCAAAGCAGTTTTGCTGCTCGGTGAACCTGCAGCAGCAACAACTGACTCCATGCAGGCATGTGATGGCATTGTTTCCAGACAACATATCTGTCACATGAAATCATCATAGATAGGCTACAAAGTGTCTTTCCAGTAACATCTGCTGTCTCACTTTTAACCAGTAGGCCTAAAAGGTCCTACTTGTGACTTAGAGCTGTAAGGGGGAAAAGTAACTTACATGTAAGATGTGGTTATGCTCTCTAAGCTGGGTCCTTTTTATTTGCACATGTGTGCATCTGTGCACAAACATCACTGTGCACCACATACATGCAGTTTAATTGTGTAACACTGTTTGATTCATGTCAGCATGCTGTTTTACATGTACAAATATCAGTAATTTGTTCTGTTTCAGCTCCTAAACATCAAATCAGCACTTGAATCCTTTTAAACGTGAACATGTGGATTGCTGCTCCTGTGAAGGAGCTTTCGTTTTTATGTTGGATCTCACAAAAGTGCAAGATGTTTTAATCCAGCAGGAACAACAGCATTTTGGGTTGATTTCCTTTGCACTAATCTCCTCTGTTCATATGTTTTGTACATTTTTGTGGAATTACAGCTAAATTAGAGTGTTTTTGTCCTGCTGATGGTCACCTAAACAAATTATTCTAAACAATATATGTCCTTTGTGACATTATTAAAGTGTAAAAGAAAGGCAGTGTGAGAGAACAGGAAAAGATGCAGGGTTGGAAATTAACCACTAGATGGAGAAGTTGTTAAATTCATTATTGAAATGACAGGAAGGAGGCCTGTGCATGTGTCTGCATTTAAATATCAAACAAGATACCATGTAACCAAGTAACCGTGCCTTGTTTTGGGCAAAATCTACTCACCTAAGGGTAATCTAATTCAGTATTTGTTTAAAAATCAATTATCATAACATTTGTGTGTCTCAATTAGCAGCTAATTCTGCCTTATAGTTCATTTATCCAGTGTCAACACTAAAATATAGGATAAAGTTTATTTGTCACCACTTTTAATTCAAAGTGGGGTTTAAAAATATCATTGGGCTAAAAAAAATAATAAAGTGGATTTATTTAGCCTACAGACTTTTTTCTAAATATAGAAATGCACTTACTTGAACATAGAATACACCAATGGCAGAAAATGGACGATGAAACATTTTATAAATACCGTAAATGAAACTAGAAAGGTTTATTTTTTGCTGGATTATATCAAAAGTACCTATAGGTGAACCACAAGACACATTACTGTTTGTCTGACAAAGAAATAGACCAAAATGCAGAAGCTGTGTGATAACTAAGAACATCCCACTGCTTTCATAAAAATGAAGATAAATATTAGCTGCATGAAAACTTGCTAAATGAACATGGTTCAGTTTGTAACATCTCAACACACAGCATGGGGACAGATGAGTGGAGATAAAACAGACACCTCAGAAGCATGAGGGAGGTGTGATGATGATCTGGAGCTGTGCAGTCACATGACCTGGACACCTTGTGGGGGTAAAAATTGAAGGGAAAGTCTTTGCGAGCTGTGGCTGCTGAGCTGCATGGGCCCCTTCAGCACTTCCTGCTCGCCTCTAGCAGAAAATAAAATGCAATTCTGCTTAGACAGATCCATTTGCATTCATTGTCAATAACCTTTGCTTATCCTGTTTATATGAACAAAATATATATAATATTTAAAAAAACAAATACTGAAACAGTACCAAAGTAGCCTGTGCTGCCTATTAGCCTTAGTTAGCCCATTAGCCTTAGTTAGCCATTAGCCTTAGTTAGCCCATTAGCCTTAGTTAACCATTAGCCTTAGTTAGCCATTAGCCTTAGTTAGCCTTTTAGCTAAAGATTAGTTTTGTTATCTGTGTGTGCGGAAAGATTTTAATGGTTTGCGAGTATATGTACAATTTCATCACAAGTGTAAACTGTGTAGTTTGTCATTGTAAACCCATCAAATAAATACTTAGTTATACTTGTTATTTTATTGTGATAAATGTTGGGGGAAAGTGATGTTTTTAGATCCGGTTTTTGAAAGCCGCCAAAAAAACTGACATGAAGGGGACAAGTTCATCTCTGTGTGTGTGTGTGTGCACCCTCAGTATTTACTATATAATTTAATCTCAATATATGTTTCTAAATGTTGCTGGCAAATAATGAGAGCAGATTTTGATAGCCGATATCTATAAAACCTTTCTATTTTTAATTCTTGAATTTGATGCAGTAGCTAATAAATAAAAAATCAGGGACATTTGTCTTATGAAAGGACCTCTGTCAAAAATAAAATAGAATGGTTAAAAGTGTGACAATAAGAAAATAATGATCAAACACCAAATCCAGGAGTACATGTCAGCTATTCTCATGTTTTAAGTAATATATTTGCTTTAGTTTTATGCATTGAGAGTTCTTGAACTGCTGTAAGACTTGTTGTAAGTCTACATGTCATTATTAAACTTAATCATTTGTCAGATATATAAGCAACACTTAACTACATAAGTGATTGTGTATGTGTAAGATTACATTTGGACTTGTTTTATTGTAATATTGACTCCGTTAATGTGTGTAAATGCAGTATTGATTGCTTTTTATTCAATTAGACACATAGAACCTGTTGAAAAGCTGACTTGACTAGACACAAATGTGTCAGTGTGGCCCTATTTTCAGCCTCTCTGGTGTTGAACTACATCGCTGAGAATCCAGTGAGTCTGTTTCCGGCCACATTTCCTTAATCACATGATGACTTAATCCACTTGTCCTAACAAGGGATCACCTGTCGTCTGCGGCTGTAAACGCTGAGCCCAGGTTTTTCAGATGAAGGGCAGGAGTCAATATGAACACAGAGTTGTTTCCCCATCCTGTGTCTGTTTTACTATCACTAATATGCAGAGGAAAAATAAGCAATTCAGGATTTATTTTCCAGAGTATCTGCTTTTCATAATTATTATTTTGATTCACTGACAGTACTGTGTTTATAATGAGCAACTGAGAGCATCTGGGACCGACAAGACTCTGGGATGAAGGAGACACCAGACTCTGTGTGGACGATGAGCCGCTACACCATGCTGAAGCAGCTAGGAGATGGCACATACGGCAGTGTGCTCCTGGGCAAGAGCAAAGACACCGGGGAGCTAGTGGCAATCAAAAGGTAAGCAAAGCTTTAGTGAGTTTAGTGAACTTTGATGCTGCTGATGACTGAAAGAGATCAACACAAACTGCATGGTATGCAGCATCGATAGGTACAACAGGTATTACATATTCTATCATGTAATCTCGTTGATGAGTAGTTTTTATTTATTTATAAATCTATTTATCTAAACATGTTTGAATCTTTTCAGGATGAAGAAAAAGTTTTATTCCTGGGACGAGTGCTTGAATCTACGAGAGCTGAAGGTGACAATAAGTCACTTTGAAAGAACAACTTAAAGAAATATATGAACCAGCTCATTTTGCTCCAGTTTTCTCTTAACTTGTCCAAACATTAAGTTACATCCAATGTACTATATATAATTCTTGTAGCATATTTTTGTGGTGTTTTAGTTTAGTCTTATGAATGAGCATTAGTCCTTACATATAACTGGTTTTATCTTGCTCACCAAGTCACCTTGTGTCCAAATAACATTTTCAATACAATCCACTGCATCAGGGAAGGAAGCTGCTAGATAAAGAGCTCTGTTTGAGCCTGTGCATTAAAAGAAACCTCACTGTAAAGATGAATTAGTTCAATTAAACTATCATTGGTATGTAAACTCTGAACATAAACCTTCAGTAGCTGGAGTGCTTTCACACACACTGATTTGGGTCATTTATTTAATAATTTACTTCACTGTGATTCTGCTGTGTGCGTGTGTGTGTGTGTTTCAGTCACTGAAGAAGCTGAACCATGCCAATGTGGTGAAACTGAAGGAAGTGATCAGAGAAAAGGACAACCTCTACTTTGTATTTGAGTACATGAGAGAAAACCTATCAGCTCATGATAGAAAAGTAAGAACACATCAAAGGCTGTTTTTTTATCTTAAAGTTCACATTAATGTATATGAAAGTATAATATGTGTGTTTATTATATACAAAGCATTATATGTTACTTCTTTATTTAGTTTAAACAGAAACTAATTGTTCTCTGCAACATGAGATTTCAGATATTTGAGCAAAGCTGCTGAAAACAGAATAAAAGTAAATCTGCGTTTGATTTCCTGTCATGAAATGCTGCTTTTACAAACCGTCAGCACTTTCACATGAGTCCCGAACCAAAACTGGACTTTTTAAATGCCTATAAAGTCTGACAAAATGGCAAAAAGTGAAGTCAGATAAGAACAAAAATGTACGCACCTCTTGCTAATTAGAGGGTTAAGTTATGTAGTATCTTATTGGGTCTTCTTCAGTCATCTGGGCATAGAGTATGAAACGTTGCAATAAAGTAGTTTGTTGGAGCCCTGAACGGTGTGCGAGCCCTCATGCTCTTTTCTGGTAAAATGTCTTATAAAAGATCAATGTTTTCAAACCAGTTTAACACACCAAGTTAATGTGGTTGGAGGCTGAACCACTGGGGAACTTGTTCACATGAGTTAAATGGTCTCAGTTTTCAGAGATGTTTGGGATTTTTTTTAGTAATAACAATTAAATAAAATAAAAAAACAGACACTGAAGTGAAATAAAATCCACAATTCCCAGAAAGTAGATACTGTGTAAAATGTAAACAAACATTTGCAAATCTCATTTTAATTCCAGTTGAACATAAACGGCTATTATTTCCCTAAATTGATGTATTTCAACATCACATGAAAAATATGAGCTCATTTCAGGTTCAGTGTGACAAACTGCATGTGAAAGTTGTGGGACAGTTTGTGGAAAGTCAACATAAATAACCAAACCTGGAATGTGGCATCACATTCCTGCGCTCCTTCAGCAGGTGTGAATGCTACATGAGCAGAAACTTGTTTTTACCTCTGACGGGTCACATTTCTGCCTTAATGAAACACAACTCTGATAATATTTTTATATTCTCTTTTCCTTTTCTCTTTTATAACCACGTACCTGCCAGGGAAGATAAGAAGTTTTCTGAAAATGAGATAAGGAACATAATGTTCCAGGTTTTATCTGGTTTAGCATTTGTTCACAAGCATGGTAAGAAGCCCCTCCTTTCTCCTTCCCTTTCCATTTAATACATAAAAGTTTCCTAACGGCTTGTATTAACTGTTAGCTTTAGTCGTCTTAACTGTGTTTCAGTCAGATAAAGTTGCTGATAGTGGTAGTGTGAGTGACTGTTAGAGTAAAATGGTGAAATTCTGTGCACACATGAGCCTCAGCTGCAGGTTTATCAGGTGCCTCTTGTTCTTCAGGGTATTTCCATCGGGATATGAAACCAGAAAACCTGCTGTGCTCGGGCCCAGAGATGGTCAAGATAGCAGATTTTGGACTAGCAAGAGAAATCCGCTCGCAGCCGCCTTACACTGATTATGTGTCCACAAGTTGGTAAGATGTATTTTATAAACTAACATCATAGTTTCTGATGATGGATGATGGTGGGAATGGATGGTCTGCTGTTAAAATAATTTATTTAATGACATAAACAGGATGGGTAAACGATTAAAGAGGATAATCAGCTACGGTTATATAAATAAACATTGTTTATTTAAAGCTTGCATTGTATTTTTGAAAGTGTCTGTCTGCTGTGACAAAAACACATTACTGTTATGTGTATTTTTATCAAGGTTATTAAAGAAGAACATAGTTAAATCACCACAACATCTCTTACTAGCTAATCTGTGTTGTATCAGGTACAGAGCCCCAGAGTTTCTGCTCAAGTCCAACTCTTACAGCTCCCCCATCGATATCTGGGCAGTGGGCTGCATTATGGCGGAGCTGTACACACTGAGACCTCTGTTCCCAGGCAACAGCGAGGTGGACGAGATATTCAAGATCTGTCAGGTGCTGGGAACACCGAACAAGGTGAAGAGTCATCACAAGAGGTGTTATATGCTGTACGTCTGCGGTGTTAGCAAATGGTACTAAAGACCATTTATCTCTTTTCGGCCTGTACTATTTTTGGACTTTGTTGAGCAAAACTTCAACTTTTCCTGTCATCACACCAGTTAGACTGGCCTGAAGGCTTAAACCTGGCTGCATCCATGAACTTCCACTTCCCAAAATGTGTCCGCACCAGCTTCAGATTGCTGATCCTCAATGCCAGCAACGAGGCGATCACACTGATGAAAGACATGCTGCAGTGGGACCCAGAGAAAAGACCGAGTGCCGCTCAGGTGCGCTGCAAACCCCACTAACCTTTCCCAAAATACTGCTTTGAATGGAAAAGATTAGCTTTTAAACACCACAAGTGAATCATGTTTCATTTCAAAGCAGTTTTACATGTGTTGTTGCTGTTACATGTTTGTCATTCATTAAAAAAAACACATATTTTTATGTCTGTATTGACCGTATTCTTTCAGGCTCTGAGGTATCCATACTTTCATGTTGGCCAGTCACTTGGTGCCCCGCTAAAGCACTCAGAACGACGCAAACACCAAGAGAAAGCTACAGAACCAAAGGCCTTGTCGCTGTGTAGGACAGAGCTGGACTTCTCTGAGCCCAGCGGAAGCCAAGATGAATCACAGAGCTTCCATCAGCCTCTCCATCAGATCCCCGTTCCTCAGGTGAACATGAGCACCCAGCAGGAGCCGCTCCGCCTGGTCAAACAAAGGCAACCAGATGCCTTTATTTAGACCTGAAACCCACAGCTCCATCAAATCCTGTGTTTATTCATATCATCTAGCTTTAAATGGGTTTTAAGATACGCTTCAGGATTTAGAAGGACAAAAGTATAGCTATGTTTCATTAGTAATTCATCATCATCTTATCCACACGTACAGAAAGGGGCTGGAAGATAGAACATTTTGTCTGGGTCTCGGTCAGGACGTCGACGATGGATCCAAACGTCTGTTAAGTCGGTCAGCTGGGACGATGGTGATGATGCTGGAGTGTCTACCTCTAAAAAACCCACAATCGCTTGTTTGAAAAACACTCTGGATAAGCCCGGCCTTCGGTTAGAGAGCCGTTTGGAGTTTTCTTTGCCTCTTTTTTTCATAAGTTTTATTCATTTTCAATAATGTGTTTTTTTATTCAGATTCTCAGAGTCAAAGAACCACGCAGGAGGGAATCTGCAGAACAACACAGAGCTGAACAGAGATCCATCCACCACTCTGTCTGCCAAGCAGCACTACCTCCGCCAGTCCAGATACATACCAGGTGAGACTAATGTACCTGGTAATAATGATGAACCTCAGTTTAGTTACACAAGTTTCATTTTCCTGCACATTGATCAACGTGGCTCTAAAATCTTTCACCTGTGGGCCATATTTTGGCCTCGCTACATTAGGATATCCTTAGTATTTGGACAGTGCACGCTAAATTTACTCTCAGCTGTTTGTAATTTTTAGGCCTGAATCCAAAAATCAACTCTTCTGTGGTAGATCGGGGGCTCAACAAAAAGCTGACGGGTAGCAGGGGCTTAAACAAAGCAGGCCTCGGATTTCTTCCAGGTAAAAAGCACATCATTCAGAAGACGTCTTTGTGGTGTCCTCTGTAAACCTGTATGTTAACACAGAAGTTGCTGACACAAACATCTGGGATCTGGATTTGTTTTATTAAGGCAAAGTCATCAAACCTCAGCAATGTTTTTTTTTACATGTTTACTGACATTCAGATTAATCCAATAAGTATTCATATATTACTAAATCAGGTGCATCCTCCAATGATGCATTTTATATAAGGATGCATTACAGACTGCAGGACAAGCTAATGCAGTTTAACTATAGCAGTAATTGTTATTTTACACAAAGGAAAAGCCTAATTACCAGGCTGCTTGTTCCTTTATTATTATTACATTCCCTAAGCAGCTCAAGCAACATTTATTTACATTATCTGGCTGGAAAAGCATCTTTTTCTCTTACTGAGAACTTTAGAAGAGAAGTTTTTTCTCTTCTCCGTCAATCACCGTAACATTTTTATCTTTCTAAAATAACAGATAAGCAGCCTCTGAAAGAAAAGAGTCCTCTCAATCTTGGTCTTTCCAAAGGTAGATTTTCATTTTTTTTGTTTATATGAGCAGAAAAACACATAAAAATATGGGAAACATTTACAACCTGTGGTGGATCTTTACTTCCTGTCCAGACTCCTTCATGAGAAACAAGACTTTCACGTCATTTTTGCAAACGGTTGAGTCAGGAGCAGCCAGACAGAGGATTATACTGGCACCCATAGGAGGCACCTCAGCCAGTGAGTCACCAACCACACCTTTCTGTCCTCTGTCAGACTGTCTCTAGTCTTTGTTGCTTCATATCAGCCAGTTGATAAAAGAAAATATTCTTCAGGATGTTCGATCAGGTCAAGGGTACATGTGTATGAGTAGTTAGTTTTGAATGATGAGCAACATGTTTGTGATCATGTTTTCACTAAACTTTAGCACAGCACCCCCTGGAGTTAGAAAGTTTACACATGGGACCTGTCATGGCAGGAGCTAATTTTTCTTTTATGCTAATTGTGTAGTGGACCCGTCATCTGCTGCTGATGTAAGAACTGACACTAAAATAAAAAAACCCAAAAGGATGATCCCCTTAAAGCAGCTCTCACCCTCAAATGAAGGTGAAAACAAATAAAAACAATCACTGCAGAATACAACAAAAGATCCCACTTTTCACACTTTGTGCTTTTTGTCAATCAGACCTCAAAGGATGCAGAGGATCTGTGAGTTCTGAGCTACCTGGATCCAGCAGCAGCGCTGCAATGAAACCCACCCTTCCCAGGAAGACAAATGTCCATGGACGAGTGGACTGGACTGCCAAATATGGACACAGCTGGTAGCGGCTCCTCAGATGACTCATGGGAAAAGTTCTCGATGTATTTTTACTAGGAAGTGTGTTTCTTCATGTTCCTGACAGTTTGCAGTAATATTTAAATTATACACATTATTCAGTCCTGCTCAATTAAACACAGTGGTCACTTCAGTTGTCAGTATTTTTTTAAACAGGATATAAATAATATGAAGTGGTTATTTTAAATTTTATTATGCAATGACAGCAAACATGGTAATATATAGTCTGATGCCCCATAGTTTCTAAATGAATGGTTAAAAAGAAAAACTATGGCTTTTAAGCTACAGACGAAAAGGTAATGTTTTAATCTTTACATTCAAAGTGGCACGATGAAAAGATTCACATAAAGATGTTTAAGGTTTGTGCGGTCTTGTCTTTAGTAGTCCAACGATTATCTTCACCAGCATCAGCGCACTGAAAACAGACAAGATGAAAACTGTTTTATAGAAGGACAAGCAGTCTATATCTGGGTGCGAGGAAAGCTGCGGTACCTTGCTAATGTCATTAAACCAGCTGGCATGAACTTCCAGGAGCTGAAAAATCTCAGGCCCATCACCACAGCCAACGTTCCTGCCGTGCCTGTGTTTAAGGGAAATAGTGTGAGTCTGTAAGAGTGTATGCTGCATTGATGCAGAACAATCTTTAGCTGAACAAAGTGAAATTAGTCACCCAGTGAAAGCCATGCGTTCTTTGGATTTTGAGACACCAGATAAGCACCAACAGCAGCCAACAGGCCAAACAGGAGTCCGGCCACCAGAGAGGAGACACTACCTGTGGAGGAGGAGCATGTTTGAAGATAATCATCTGCATTTCTCAGCATCAAACAACACATATCTATTAATTAATTAAGATTAAAAGTTTTTCCCGGTTTTATGTTAACCTCAGTGAGAATTTCCTGCAATAATCTGGCATTAGAATTACTTTCAGCAAACTACACCAAATTATTTTTACAGCAAATCATTGAGTCAGTGATTTTTTTACCTTCTGGTTTAAACATAAGTTCTTGAAAAAGTTTAGTTTCTACAAGCTGAACCTCACCTACCAGCTTTCAGATAACCAGCGACTCCTCCTGTTGACACCAATGCAGCATAGCCGAAACCAACCCAGTCAACATCCATGACTGTAAATCCCTTTGCAAACCAGAAGGTAGATTTGCTTAGTCGAACTGTACAGAAAACCAGCTACTCACCAGAAGAACTTTTTATTTTTATTGAACTGACATTAAAATAAGTATTATTAAAAAACTGGACGTTTCTCAGTTTTACACAGTTAAAAAGATTACATTTAAAACAAGCTAAAGTCTGCACAGCTTAATCTAGCTAGCAACTTCCGGCCAATCCGGAAACACGTTTCTTTCCGGTTTGTGTCAACCTCCAAAATAAACGTACTGATTTGTGCAATTAACTTTTAGAAAGCTGTTTCAGTTT
>JBAMHV010000008.1:19956666-19975032 GCA_037177535.1 Pseudomugil gertrudae
CTCCCCGTGTTAGCGTGGGTTCTCCCCGTGTTAGCGTGCGTTCTCCCCGTGTTAGCGTGGGTTCTCCCCGTGTTAGCGTGGGTTCTCCCCGTGTTAGCGTGGGTTCTCTCCAGGTACTCCGGTTTCCTCCCACAGTCCAAACACATGCACCTTGGGGATGGGCTGATTGGAGACTCTAAATTGTCCATAGGAGTGAATGTGTGTGCATGGTTGTGTACTAGCTGCAGGCTGTAATCTAGCCGCATTTAGCTTCTACATAACAGCAACATAAAGACACAGCTGATACTGCAACGTTCTGCAGCTTATCGGACACTGTTACTGCCATTGTTTTGAATAAACGCTGGCTGAAAGATGTCAAACACGGTGCATCACATTTTTATACGTTTGATCAAGTATTAACGTACCAGTATCATAATACTGAGGCAAACGGAGCGGGTCTTTCTCCTTCTGGCCTCTTCAGGCACAGTTTTCACCTTCTTACTTACTTTGGCCATGACTAACTTTCATTCAAAGAGGAAGAAAAAGTAGCACAAAGCAGAGCCCACTGTGTTTATAGAGGGTGGGGTAAAGCAAAGAGCTTCAGGTTACGTGATCCCATGAGAGATGCATCCTGAAGTTTATTATTCCCATTAGGTACCTTTTAAAATATCAGAAGGAGTCATGTTGGTTTAATTCAGCATTATAAGAAAAGAGATAAATACCAGATTTTACTATTTCAATTGTCAACTATTTATTTGAGGAAAAGCAGAACAATAATACATATCTTTCTCTAGAGGAGGTCTGATCAATTAGCCTTAGCTGCTGTTGAGTGCAGAATCTCCAGCTCAACCTGGTGTGCATGTCAGGTGCATTATTCATGTAAATGTGTATTTTGCAAGGGCGTGGGATCTTCGTGGGTTCTCCGCTCGCCTCCTGGGAACTTTACTTCGACCGGTATCTGAAACAGGAAGTTATACTCCCTACACATCTCCCAATAATGGCTGTCTTTTCACCAAGACCAAACTGTTAAAGTGTTATCTTCTGAGGTCCTTCAGGGCCTGGGAATTTTTCATCTGTGTCTCAGCTGCAGATTTAACCGCAGAGTTCAAAATTGACTCACACATTATTAAAAGTTTATCAAACACACATTAAGCCTATAAACTAATGAGTTTGTTGATCAGTCATATAAAAAATTGAAACCTCATAAACTTCATACTAAGCATCTGAGCTAATGAATATATATTGATGAATCATATCAAGTGAGTAAAACATGGTGAAGTGCAGTTAATTTGCAGCCCAGTAAAGTGGTCACCCATCTCTGGGCTGAAAGAAAAAAGAAGAAACAGGTGAAATGCACACAAAACATCTGTTACAATGAATATCATATAAATCAGTTAGATGTAGTCAAATATAGTAATCAAACCTCTGAAATTAGTGTCAGTGTATATGCTTATACATTGTGGATTAATACAAATAAAGGCAACAATCCGCTACTGGAAAATTACAATGTCTGGTTTCTGAAGATGTCCCCTCCCCTTGAAGCACCAAGCACTACGTATTGACCACAGAAATCATCCATTACTCGCAGTAGGCAAATATTTAGGTAAAAAATGACACGTTTTTATGTTGCAAACCTGATTCTGTATCGTCATAATAAATTCAGTTAAATTCCTGTTCTAGGCTGTTCAGGGATGTAATTGAAAGCCTGTTGCTGCTTCTGTATGTGTGTGTGACACTGAAGAGCATCCTGCTGTTTTATGGGACTGTAAAGTATAATTTAACTTTTTATTCAACATTTGATGCTTTTCATCTGTTTTTACTTTTGCTCTTTACAGACGTTGGAATCAATGCTGGCTGCTGTGAAAAAAGGGAAGCCGGTAAACGAGGCAGAGATCCCTCCGCCCGTTGCCACTGGAGACCCAAACGCTGCCCCTCGACCGGCTGTTCCTACAAGACCTCCTCCTCCTGTACCCTCACCACCTGAACCCACCCATCAGAAGGCTCCAACACCCGAGATCATGGTACCAAACAGTGAAGAGGAACAGTCTTCCTCTGCTTCCCCGCCCACAACGAGCAGCCTCCCATCACCTGAGGAGCAAACGGAGAGACCCGCTGAGCCCTCGCAGACCATTCAAACAGATAGTAAGTTTCTATTGGGATAATAATGGTTAATAATGTCTGTCTCTTAGTTCACTACATCTAAATATAAACACCTCAACCTGGATACCAAATTCCATTCTGTTCAGCTTTATTTGTATAGCATCACTTCACAACGTCATCTCAGGGAGCTTTACAGACGCATCGATTTGAGCCAGTTCATAATAAATAGTCTTGCTAAGGAAAACCAACAATTGCATAGAATCTTGACTTGGATCCAGTATCCCAGCCTGAGCATGCATGAGGCGACAGTGGGAAAGAAAAGCTCAGGGAGGGCAGCCATCTGAGGACAGGAAAGATCAGCATGCCACTTTTAACCCGGAAGACCTGCAGAAAGAGGAAAAGACACACTGAGGATGAGGAGCAGAAAAAAGGAAGTGCTCGGTGCATCATGGGAGGAACTATGGCTGCACACATCACAGACGGGGTGGGGTACAAGCCCATGTATTAGTAATTATAGTGTGAAGCCTTTTTCAGTTACAGATTTATTTACTAAAGCTGTGTGAATTGACATATTTTTAAGGTATTTGATCTGATTGTGTCGAAGTTCGTGTCTGAATATGGAGAAACCCATAGTTGCAGGCGACCGCACTTAAACCTGGAGATAAAATATAACCTGCCTGATTATTTTGGTGGCAAATGATAAAACAACAATCAATAAATAATTTATCCCTTGCTCTGGATTATAAGTGACTATAATGGATCTCTGTTTATTCTAACCCGCCTTTTGGTTTGGCATTTTAGGAGGATGAATTTTAATGTGCAAGGTGGGCGTCGTCTAACTTCTCACTGTGAGATGAATGCAGCCTTTCACTGGGAACTGATAACTGTTTTCTATTTTATCCACAGCAAATGTGACCACCAAGGCGATGCTTTTAGAGAGGCAGAAAGAATACAAAGTGGCGGCTCTAAAAGCCAAGAAACGAGGAGAAATGGAGCAAGCAAAACTTTTCTTCAAGACCAGCAAGGTAAGCTGTGAGCTAGCTCCAAAATGAAGCTGGTTTTCTGCGTATGCATTCATATTAAAAAGCAAATCCCTTCTGGAATCAGCTGAAATGAGGTCATGTTTAACAGAAATGGATCATGGGATTGAATCAAAGTATTTTTATGCATTGGGTAGATTAGCTGTAAAAAGTTGGGCTTTCTGTTAGCGGAGCGTGTCCTTGCACAGACAGGAAATGTGAAATATGCCAACAATGTGGATGCTGACAAAGAGCATCGTTATGTTGTTGAATGGTTTTATTTTCCTGCAGACGTTCGATGCAGTGATTGAGGCGCTGGAGAAAGGACAAGCAGTCGACCTCAGTGGTCTTCCTCCGTCTCCAGGAGAAGGTCAGGAAACCAGAGGACACATTTTATTTTTGGTTTAAACAAGTTGTTTTTTTAAGTTTGGTTAACCCTTTTACACTCTCATCCTTAAAAACTCTCTCTCTATTTCTCTCTCTCTCTCTCTACATGTTTTTATGTTGTAGATAACACAGGAGGCAGCGCTGCTCCAGTTAATGAACCTTCCTCCGAGCCAAACATCACCCAACTGGCTGCAGCAGCACCAGGTACTATATGTGTTTATTGACACTTTTATTCACGACTCATGCCACAGTTCTGCTTATGTAAAGCATGATAGATGGCTAGACATCAAGCTCAGCTGCACTTTATATAGTTGTTATCAGATATTCCGGTAACCAAGGCCGGCTGTAGTAATGTAAACATGAGGGGGCTGGCAGAAATGTCTCATCATGCCTCACGCTTTGTTAGTGTTATGTGTTGTGTTAATGGGACTGGGTTGTTAGTGGAGTCCAATTCCCAAGAAGTGGAAAGCAGTTTGTCAGGCCTCTAACTCGCTTTGGAGCAACTAGAGAAGCCTACCCTGGCTCTGTGTAAGGTCTACAATAGGCTTCTTTACCAGGTGAACTAAACGCTGGTGAGCGTTCAGCTCCAGCAAAACCAGTTATTTTCCTCATCTTTCATCTGGTATTTTGATCTTGAAGTGCAACATTTCTGTGACGTGTTAGTACCCGTGCTGGTCTAGCTGTGGTGAAGCAGACGCAGGACTGAACTAGTGGAGCTGTGTGGTGTTTATTAGCTTGTAGCAAAACATTCAGCACAGCTGACATGCTGTGTCTCTGTTTTTTAACACAACGCACCATGTCTGCGCGTTAACAACAACTACAGATCAGTTTTAATCAATATAATCTGGCTGGCCAGATTTTAATGTCTACCACTGCAGTACATCCTGGACAGCTGGCACACAGCCTGGTGTGGAGGGGAGGGAGTTTAGGAAGCTTTTCTGGGAATAACCCCGGGGTTCCACTGAATGCTGCAGCATTAAGGAACCACTCTGCCGGGCTTTGTACCTTATTCCATCAGGAGGGTTTCAGAGTGGAACGCCATGAGGATTGCATGATCGTGCCAATGCATTAGCAATAGACTGCAGCTCCAAGATGAATGTTGTGTCTTCCGTGGTGTCATTTCTGAAGTGAAACCCTCTCTCACCTGCTCATTGGTGCAGCCAGTAATGAGGAAATGCTGATGTTAGTGTAAAATGTGGTCTGAAGTGGACGTGTAGGCTTTTACAGGTAAAATCATCAACTGATTTCCTGCCTGAACAATCCGCTCTGCTCGAGATCGATGTTGTTTTAATGCAGCACAAATAGAAGCATATTTTAGAGCGGCGACCCTTCAGAAATGGCACACCTGGTAGATCCCCTCCCACTGACTCACCTGTGAAGGCCGCGGGAGAATAACACCATCCTAAAACAAACTAATCGTCTCTTTCAGCCCCTGCTGCCCCCTCAGCTCCCAAAGATGTGCTGGAGGCTCTCGAGCAGAGACGAGTCAAGTATGTGGAGGCGTCTGCTCAGGCTAAGGCCAGCGGAGATGAGCGCAAGGCGCGAATGCACGACCGCATTGCCAAGGTAGGAAACAGATGTTCTTCTGGCTTCTGTAGTTAAATTAAATAAGCGCTGTTTCTAAAACATGTTTGTGTTTCTGTATAAGTTTCTTCCTGCTCATGCAAAGTATTTATATGTTCCTACAAATTTACATACAGAGCTTTGTCCATTTAAAAAGACGTTAAGCTTTAAAAATATGTGAATAATAAAGCACATGAACACCAGCTGTGCTTTAAAATCTTTTCAACATCTTTCCTGCAGCAATACCAAAGTGCCATCCGAGCTCACAAAGCAGGGAAAGCAGTCAACTATGACGAGCTGCCGGTTCCTCCTGGTGAGAGCCCTGCATTCATGTCCGTGCTGACGGATTCAGATGTGTAGATCTGTGTTTCTGTACAGTCTGTATCTGTAAACAGGTTGTCGGTCTCTGTGAAGTCAGTGTGCATCTCATCTTTCAGGCTTTCCTCCGATCCCCGGACAGAAAGCAGCAGGAGCCGAGCAGGGGTTTATTGCTGCTCTAGAAGCTGCCAGCAAGCTCACTTCTACTGATGTTGCTGAAGTAGGAGATAACGATGATGAGGAGAAGGAGGAAGAGGTGAGTTATCAGTATTAGAGCGCATACTGTGTAGATTTATTTGTTTGTGGATGGCTGGGTAATATATGATGTCTCTTTATAGACAAAGCCTGCTGAACCAGAGAAGCCAAAGAAGCCCATGTTAGATGTTCCCTCTTCAGGTCCAACACCGAAACGGTCTCCGTCAGGTTCACCTGAAAGAAAAGTTCAGAGAGAAGGACTTTCCCCAGCAGGTCGGTCCAAAAGAAGCTGATTAGCAGCATCCAATCACAACACCGTTCAGAGAAATTTAAGAAAAAGTCTCTGGTTAATTCAACTTTCTGTCTTCGTCTGCTCACCAGGGGTTCAACAGCTGGAGCTCCTGGAGAGTCGGAAGAAACAGTACATGAAGGCGGCTCTGCAGGCGAAGCAGAACAACGACACGGAGCAGGCAAAGATTTTCCTTCGCACCGCTAAAGGCCTGGACCCCATGATTGAAGCAGCTCGCAGCGGCAAATCTGTGGACATCAGCACGGTGAGCATACGGCACACAGTCCTGTTCTGGTGGTGGGACTTCACGTGGGGATGTTGTTCTACATTACATGTTCAGGGATATTTAAAGTAGTGCTGATCGAATTGTAACGGACCGTGTCTGTGCTGCGCCTGAAGATGCCGTCGCCCCCTGGTGATGAGGAGAATGACTTCATCCTGGTTCATCACAGCGACGTGCAGATTTCTGAGAAAGAGGAGCAGGTCTACACACAACTGTCACAGATCCTGAAAGAGCAGTATGAGGTAAAACTGCACGGCCAGCTCACTCGGTAACGATGTGAGTGAGGAAAACTTTGCAGAAGTGATGCGTTCAGATCTCTTCTTGCTTTTTCCTTCAGAAATGCCTGAATCACTCGAAGCAGTTCACACACCTGGGGAACGTTGCTGAAACAACAAAGTGAGCGCCCGTCTGGCTCCCGCAGCACTTTTCAGGTGTTTTTATTTGGAATAAATGGCTCATGTTGACGTTTTAGGTTTGAGAAAATGGCAGAAAGCTGTAAGAAGAGCATGGAGGTCCTAAAGCTGGCTCAGTCGAGGGGCTTGCCTCCACCTAAACATCACTTTGAGGAGAGATCATTTCACACTGTGAGGTGAGAAGATTTTACATTTGAACACACAAAGATGTTTATTTAGGTGATTTTCTCTTTTCAGTTTAATAGGTGCAGTTTTAACATAAAGGCTCATTTGCATGTTGGGATATTATAATATTTAAATGGTAGTAATCAATAGGATTGGTACAGAAGCTTTTTTTTTGCACATGCAAAGCACTTTTATGCAGTGATCGGACCAAAATGAAACATTTTATCTTTTTTTCCTGTTAAATTCAACAGAAGTTACAGAAAAAGACATTAATTCATGTGATGATCAGCTGGATTAGTGTTAGAAACATTAGTCTGCTAACATGTCGGGGTTTTACTGAAGTACTCCTCTGCTTTGCAGGGTATTATTACGTCTCTGTTCGTGCTCCATGTAACTTTCACCTTGTTTGAATCTGCTTTCCAGAATATTTCCGGAGCTGAGCAGCACTGACCTGGTTGTTGTCATAGTGAAGGGCATGAATCTTCCTGCTCCCAGTGGTACAAATCTTTATTTACACAGATCGCTCTTTACGTACAGGACAGTAAATCTGCTGGTTGATGATAAATGAGCGTTTCCTTTTTCAGGAATCCAGCCAAATGATCTGGATGCTTACGTGAAGTTTGACTTCCCCTATCCCAGCACGGTAACGGCCTTTTCATTTTACAACAAACTCATTTAAACAGCTTTTCCATAAAAACGTTTTTTACGGTGAACAGGAACAGCCGCAGAGACACAAAACGACTGTTATCAAGAACACGAACTGTCCAGGTAACAAAACCAGCCGGAAGCACATTTGTAACGTAACATTTCCACGTAGCGTTTCCGCACTGGATTATTTCATCTTTTAACCAAAAGACATTTTGTTTGTTTCTAGAATACAACCAGAGCTTCACGCTTTCCATTAACCGTAACCACCGTGGCTTCAGGAGGGTGGTGTCGTCTAAAGGCCTCAAACTGGAGCTGCTGCACAAAGGGTGCGTTGCTTGCTTTGCAGGATGAAGGGGAAGCGATTGGACTTTGTAGTGTGTGACATGTACTGCATGCACACTGTAATGATAAAGACTCTTTTAAGACTACATACGTTTTAAAGTGCTACGAAAACATTGCTGATCATCCTGATTTTACACACACACACACACACACTTTGTATCCAAATGTGTGAATACTGTCGTCTCACAGGGGCTTCCTGCGAAGCGACAAGCCGATCGGGACCGCGCTCGTGAAGCTGGAGAAACTGGAGTCACAGAGTGAAATCCGGGAGATCGTAGAGGTGAGCGTCATGTTTGGACAAAGAAAAGATGAACCTTAATGTGTATAAATGAACTAAATCGTGCAACATGGTGGTCTGACAGGTGATGGATGGCCGAAAGCACACAGGAGGTCGTGTTGAAGTGAAGATCCGACTGCGGGAGCCTCTGAGCGGTCAGGACATGCAGACCAGTATGGAGCGCTGGCTGGTGATCGACTCATAACAGGTAACGCAAGTTCCACATGAGCTTCAGGTCAACCAAACGAGGGGAGGGGTCTGAGGTGGTAATAAATGCTGATATAACTTTAAAATGAGCCCATGTCCATGTTGTACGAGCTATCTGGATATTGGATGTAGTCCTGTCATGTAAAGACATAGTTTGATGTGACTTATCTGTGCTGTTAAAGAACCCGAGTGATCTTTGTTTTACAGATGACGGACACGAGGAGGAGCACGAGGAGGAGCACGAGGAGGAGCACGAGGAGGTTGGGGGTCAATGCTGTTCAGTTTGGACTGAGCTGGTTTCTGACCTGTTAAAACCTCTGCACATTTGCACGACACGCAAGCTCTTTTTTTACACCGCTCTCCCCCGGAAGGAGACATGGTACTGCAGGCCTTCACCTCAGTAACTGGAACCTTTATGTGGAGCTGCTGGAGGAGCGCTGGGATACATCAGGAAGATGCGAGGGACACGAGCTGAAGGTTGTTTAAATCAGAAGAAAAACACTCAGGCAACAATCTCAGCCACCTAAACAGCTTTCCGGTGTATTGACAGGTCCCCTGGCGAAGGCAGTGCTTCCTTTTCTAATGATGAAGGGCCGAACTACCCCGGTTCTGCTGCCTCGCATAACCGTACCTGCTCTCATATCTAGAACTGCATCTATGCACTAATACCAAAGTAATCAAAGTTGCTGTAAAATCCTGCATATTTGAAATTGCGTTTAGCTGCCAAACCGGTAACAACACAGGTTCATGAATACAACGCAGGTGCTGTTTGTTCACCTGCGAGTTCAGTTTCCACACAGCCGGGGGGTGTTTGTGTGGAAATCTGAAGCAGGAGCAGCAGCGCCTTCACAGACGTTTAACGGGAGTAAGCCAAGAAATAACAAAGATACATGGTTATGTAGTTGTTTTGTTCTATTTTGCCACTTTTTACTCGAGTTGTTTGCTTATGGTCACTAAATTTCACACTCGTCTGTGTTGCTGTGTCGTTTTGTTTACGCTCAACGGGACAAACATGCAGATTTAGTTGATGCTAATTTGTATCTAAAGGCATCATAGTATCTCCAGATAATGGAGAGGAAGGAGAAGTTTTTAGTAACATCCTGTACTTTAAGGAAATTTCAACTGTCTTGCTTATTTGTTTTTCTTCAGTAAGTTTAATATGTAAAATTAAGCTCTTAGCATAAGGAAACTGGAAACACTAATGAACATGCATAAAAGGTGACTGATGGGAATTTTAAAACCTCTGAGCAAAGCAGAGTTAAGTTTCTTCCTGCTTACAATAAAAAGTAAAAATACAGAAAAATTTATTTATAAACCAGAAGAATATCAATATAATTTAATTCTCTGTAAATGCCTTTAAAACTATGCATCCACAGTGCACTCTTACTTTTTATTCTACATTGAAATGAGTCATTTTGCTTTCAGCAGCAGTTCAGTGTGAAGCTGGTGAAAAGCTACACATGATGCAAGATGACGTTTAAGGCAATAAAGCGAACTTTAAAACGTTCATCTTTTGCTTGCCAGGAAAGTGAAACAGATCTGTGAGTTGCACAGGTTTACCTCAGCGCGGCTTGTTTTTGTTCTGAAAATGAGGAAAATGTATACAAGTTTATTCTTAATAGTTAAGTTCCTACATGTTTACAGATAGTTTTTATTTACAGAGCACCCTGAAATGTAACAGAATCAACGACTGACTGTTTTTAATTGAGCTGAAAATGCTGATCCTGCTTAAACGTGTTAATAAATAATATGTCTGAATTTTACATCTTCCTCTGAAATGTTTGTGCAGAGACAAAACCAGCAAAGTCGGGTCAGTTTTCTAGAAGTTTTTATTTTACATATACTACAACAGTTTTTTGTTTAGGAATAAAGACCCATTTCATGACGTGTGTAAAGAAAAAAATGTACATTTGCTTTTGGCTTTTCAAACAATAACATCTACAATCTAGAGGATATTTAACTGTTAAAATGTAGCATTAAGTTCCTGTTTGCATGCAGCGTTACCGTTTTGAATAGTAACATTTTACAAATTAATACAAAAATGCTACTTTCCAAACAAATTGCACCTTTTTTGGGGGGATTTAGGACATATTGCACACATAAGAAAATCCTTTTTTTTCCATTATGCAGTTTTTAAAAGGCGGCTGAAGAAGGTCACACAGTAAAAACAGTGAGCGACATCAGCTGTGTGAAAGCAGTAATCTAATCCATCGCTGGTATCTCTAACGCTTTACTAACATTTTGCTACTGAAACCCCTAAAATACTCGGCTCGGCTGCAGATGTTTTTCATGTGATTGTCAGATTTGATCAGATTGTTTTCAGTAAGAACCTCGCCTGCATGTGAGCGTGATTACAGATGGAGACGTTAGCATAGTGGTTACTGTACAGAGCTTTTTCACAGGATGGTTTTTGGTGGTTAGTCTGTCAGACACAAAAGCACTTTTTTTTTCTTTTTTTTACGTTTTGATAAGAAACAGAAGGAATACATTAGTCATTTTCTTCTCCAGGTCCACGTTGTTGAAGGAGGGCACAGTCCGGAGCGCGCAGCAGAATAATCGGATCATTAATGCACTACCATTAAAATGCTTCTCTGGAGTTCTGCAACTTGGAGGGCTTTGGAAGGATGTGGAAAATGTGAGATGAGATACATTCAGCCCTAGATCTTTACCGATGCTGCACTTTTCCATCCTGCTGCTGACAGAAACCCTGCTGCTCGCACCAACTCCTGTAAATGGCTTAGACTCCAGTGCACTGCTTCTGCAATGTCATACAATTTATATATATATATATATATATTTATATACTGAATATATTTATATATCTTTACATCTTTAACAATTTTTCTCTTTGTATGAATAAAAAGACCAAAATGCTGAAAACGATGCTGACTGAGGACAGATTACCCTCTCCTGCTTCAGATTTATGTACAGATTGAGTTCATCATAAAGCATTGAAACCTTTTTCTCCCTAAATGGGCCGTGTAGGGCATCGGGGCTAAACGGTGTCAGAGTAATGGTGTATCACAGGGCGTCAGTCAGAAGAGTTAGTGATGGTCGCTTCAGTAATACTGGGATCTCTGAAGGCTACAGATGATGTAACACAGAAAGTGTCCTGCTTATAAAAATATATACAAGTCAATGAAGCTGTTCATGATGTAAAGCGTTGTGACTGATGAGTAAAGCTTAAAAAGTGGTGCCAAGATTATTTTTGCTCTTGTTTGATGGTTCTCTGCTGCAGGCACTGAGCACCGTGGTGCAAAAAGAAAAAAAAAAGAGGCACCTTCTTCTTCTGCTGCTTCTTTTCCAATACGTCGTTGGATATGAATGTCCCCTGCACCAGCATCTGTGCTACACAGAGGCAGGTTTTACCCAGAATTCACTGCTTCAGGGCCTCCTGCTGCCACAGTGATGTCGAGTAAGAAGCTGAGGATCCAACAGGTCTGTCCAGATACCCACCTTTCGAAATGCAGTGCACCTAGACCACACTTTGATGCTTCCAAAGTGGTGCTCATGATTTAGGTAGGAAATCAATCTGGACTGACGGGTGTAGAAGAGCTGACTGCATCATGTCATTTCTTACTCCGACTGGATGTCTACATGCAGACTGTTGACTCTGCTGTATTATCTCGATGTGTTAATCTGATTTCATATCATCTTAGCCAGTATGACCAGTGTGTTTGCATTTTAAACACCTGGTGAGAGTGAGGGAATGAAACCTACAGATTTATTAATAGAGGACGATGTTAATAAAAAGAAAAGCTAAATCAGGGAAGTAATGGAGCTGATTTAATGCATCTGTAAGCCGGATTACTCAAAGTTAAGTTGGGCCACTTCAAAGTGTCTTTTAATGTCTGAAAACATGGAAACGCTCTCATAACGTACACCTGTACGATACAACTAGAACATGGAGTTATTAGCTGTACTGTGCACTAATATTAGCACATGAATAAATTGATCAATGTACCAACTTTACTTCTGAGAAACAAACTCATCATTTTATCTTTTTAAAATCTAAATCCGGCTTTCATAATACTCTGTTGTTCTTCCTCGTTTTTATGTGTGAACTGTGGGTATCGGGACAGACTGATCTGTGGAGCCACATGATGTGCTGGATCCTGCTCGGAGCTTCTTCGGGTCCGGGTATCCCTCTGGAACTAAACCAGTGATGGTGGATGCATAGGTTTGACTTGAGGAATGCTACCCCACCTGGCACGGCACAGTTTTCTGGCTCTTTTGAGGTGAAAATGGTTGGAGGGAGATGATGAGAGACCGAGCTGCAAGGTGACGTTTAAAAAATAAAACGGTTTGGAGGTGAAGTGTGCAGGTTGGTGGGACGTTTACGTCCGGCTCCTAGGAGATGATCTCGAGGATGTAGAAGATCAGCTCCATGACAACTGGACCCTCGCTCAGCTGACATGCCCCACTGTGGATGACTGGGATCAGAGCGCTGTCCAGATCACTCAGGTACTGGGACAGGAGAGGCTGCCCATTACTCCCTGCCAGGTAACCCACCTGTGAGAGCAAGTTAGGGTTAGACCTGGAGCTCACCACTGTCAGCTTTATGAGGGTGTTACGCTATAATCTGTTCCCTTTCTTCATCTAGTCTTCCTCCATCCTACCTGGTCAGAGTCCAGAGTGACCCTCAGTCCCAGTTTGGCCATGCCATCCTCTTTCAGCAGCTTCAGGTGAGGACACAGAGCCATGCAGAAAGCTCTCGCCACGTTCTCCGTCAGCCGGCTGTGGTCGGCTGGGTCGCTCAGCCCGTTAGGCTGGTCTTCGCTCTGGAGGAAGAACACCTGGGGGAAGAGTTTAAATACTGGATGTTGATAAGGGAGAGGAGTAAGAACATGTTACAGGAGAGACGAGATGTGTACTTTTTCTGGGTTAACATGATTCAAAACTATTTTTTATAAACGTATATAATATGAATTTAGCTTAGCCTCCGTTAGCAGAGCTGCAGCATCCTGGGATGAAGGTTAAAAAAACGGTTAAAACCTCTTTAGTGACTCTGTTCGGTAACGGAGTGGTGTTGTACCTCAGTCCAGCGGATGACTTTGCCATTTGCTTTAAACTCAGAGCCGTGGAAGATTTTCACACTAGTGATGGATTCCATAGACTTCCCATCGATCGGGCTGATGACGCTGAGTAACACAGAGAGAGATGGTTTTCCAACAAAGCTCTTCATGAGTGCATATAAAGCGGGAAAACTTCCTCATCCTCGTGTCTCCCATCTCACCCCTTATTGAAGTTGTGGTCATCGTCTGTCCACTGGATGTGGACGAGCTCCTGGTTGTCTTCCTGGTCCGCTTTACCGCATGTAATGGTGAAGTCCTTCATGTCCCTCAGCGCTTGCCGTAGAGAGTCCATCGTTTCCGCTGTGATCTGGATCATCACTCCATCTAAAAGAGAGACAAATGATGAAGATTAGTTTATTCCAGTGGGTTCAGGGGCACACTAAGAGTTTGTTTTAAATAAAATGTGTGCAGCTGGAGTCATACATTAGACAATTATTAATGAGTGGAAGAATTTTTACTTCTACTTATATGATAATGAAATCACATTTAACACGATGAAGCACTTGAAAGGTTTCTGCTACAGAGAGATATGTTGCTGTCATGAATGGGTGTATAGAAACATAAATAAATGGGCTGTATATGTTTTAAATAAGCAAATAAAATCGATGTTTTCTGGGTATTAAAGATGCTTTGCACATTTATGAGACAGTATTCTTGTGTGGCATCTGGTGGGAATGACTTTTGAACCTTGTGAAACAACAAATACACTTATTTGCACCGTGTTTATTTTGCTCTCACCTTCCACGATGCTGGTTTTGGCTAAGAAGCCAGACGAGGCTTTCAAAGCACCGCTGAACACAAAGAAGCAGGCTCCGGTAACTGAAGACACAAAATCCTGTTAGATACAACTGACACAACAACACTGAGCTGCTTTTGTTTTCAGACAAACGGGATAAATACAAAAGCAACACCCCGTCATAAGGAGGATTTCCAGGCAAACACGAACCTTCGACAACAAGAAACTAACCGGGAACAAAAAGGACAAGCTGACAGGAGACATGAAGCAAGTCTTAGATGTGAAGAGTGTGTGTGTGTTTGTGTCAGTGCCTTTGCGTGGCTGGTGATGGATGCTGATTGCCTGCGTCTGGTAGTTCCCGTCATCGTTCTGGACACACACCAAATGCGAGTCGGCTCGGTCATTGAAACACGCCCCCATGGCCAGCACGTGCTCGTTGGACTTGTTCATGGCCTTCATCAGCTGCAAAGATCCACATAGCAAAGTGTAACTATTCAGGTGGCCCTTTGGGCCGCGTGCTGGGGAAACTGGGCTTCAGGGAGGCTGTCTGGTTAGACCTAATTGCAGTGGGCTTGTGAGTACACTCTTAGTTTAAATGAGATGGCACAGAGATGACAGATTGCAGAGAGAGTCACTGACACTGGTAGACATCAGCAGCTGAAAGATCCCACATATTAATTCTGCTAAAATCCCACTTCTGCATCTCTGAATCTATCCTTTACTCATCAGACAAAAAAATCTGCATGGCTTTAACCACTTGCTGCGCTAAAGACTCGCCTGCAAGCTGTTTAGTGATGGTTCCCACTTCACATTACTGGCTTCCCATCTGTCAGTTCATCAGCAGCCAAACCCTACAACCAGCACCGCTCTGCACCACGCCAGCTTTACTTTGCCAAACGGCACTTAGAGAGCATCGCTTCTTCTCCTCGGACATTCATTCACACCCTGAAGGCAACGTAGCGTCCCATGTTCAGCTGCAGGGATCCTGGAGGGCTTGTTGGACGTCACATGTGTGCTGATGTTCGCGGGGCTAAAAGAGACCCTCCTCCACTGATGTCGTTATTCTACCACAGATCTCGAACATGCATGAAGAGAGGCTTCTTTTCCTCTTGTGCATAGAATCTGTTTACATGAACAGTTGTAACAAACACTAGCTGAATAAACTAGTGAAACAACCCATGTGGAAAATCCACATCCCCTCGGTAACCATGGCAACATGTCTGAGCATTTCATGCGACAGCTTGTTATTAAAAAGGGCCGACACAACAAACACACAAAGTGGTCAAAAAGTCCGAATTTGCTCCAAGACGACTGGTGAAACGTCACATTTTCCCTCCATATTTCTGTTTTATTAGCCGTATTAGACGCTTCCTACGATCTAGTAAAACAGAACGGTCTTTTCTCATATGTAGGATGTGTTATGGATTAAAACACTAAACATGAATGTTTCTTCTGGACTGAAAGCAAGCCAGTCAATCACCGAGTACCAGAAACGACAACATCTCATTAATATTCTTTTTAACTACTCAGGATTTTTGTGAGGAGAATCCTGAACTCACCTTAAAAACTAATACATTACTTTCTCACCACATTACACCTTCATGGCAGGTAGTCTGAGAACGGAAACACTAGGCAGATAAGATCCTTTCATTTTACCCTCAAATAAAAATACACACCAGTAAATTAGCATTTTATTTCAGCTTTGCTCATTTTGGTGATGAATGAAAAAACTCAGTATGAAAAATACACTGAATAACAAAGAATCCCATCTTAGGAGGAAAGTATCAGCCTGTCGTCACATCCAGGTGCCTCAAAAATGTCATCATGAACCGAATGCAACCAAAAATACAGGCGAGCACACAAACTTCACTGTAACAACAACCATCACTTCATCGTAGCTCATATGTGAGATCACGGAAACGTCAGGCGCTCACCTCGTTGTAGCGATTGCTGGGGATTTTGATGCTTGTCTTTCTCACCTCCATGTCCACAACCAGACCTTTGACCACTGGCAGCGTGTACTGGTAGTTACGGAAATCCTGCAAACGGGGACAGATGGTTTTATTTTTATTCTCATTACATATTTATTTATGCTAAATACATAAATCCCTGCATGAGATTTACTTTCCGGATTCACAAAGACCATACTGATGCTGTCTGCTTAGTGCGATCGTACCAGAGAGAAACATTCGTTTCAGACACATTTAAATAAAATGGTACCAAACAGCTACAGATTTCCAAAGAGGCTGCTATGAGGAGTTCAGATTGTGTTTCAGGCTGGTTTTTATTTACAACAGTGAAACATTAAGCGCACTTACAGCGAGGAGATTCATGATGGTGTGACCGGTCTCTCCAAACAGAGGTTTTCTGAAGCGGACGCTGAACAGTGGACACGGATAAACTGCAAAACAACACACATTTATTAGTATTTGCACACAAAATACCAACCTGGAAACAACTTGTGTTTGTTATTGGCTTAATAACAGACTTATTTGGTGCTTTGAGGAGTTTATGTGTGTATTTTTTAAAGTAGTGCCTTGTTTTTATTTACTGCTGAACTTTCATATCCCGTTAAGCCGGCCCTTCCTTAAGCACGAGACCCACGCATCAAAACCACGGTGAGCTGGGACTGCAGTGAGGACCAACGTTCCTAATCTGTAAATGCACAATACCACCGGCTTCCTCCAGGAACCAAAGCTTCTTAAACCACTATTTTTAGCCTTATCTGAGCCAACAGCTGGAAAAAAGATCAAACCACGAAAACCACAAACTCTTAACAGCAATAAAAATAAAGAATCTCAGCTTTAGTCTGCAGTTCAGTGGGATCTTTATGCTGGAGAGCCTCTCTCTGCTGGTTTCTGCTGAGGTCAATGTCATCATGTTGAGGAGCTTCAGCTAAATGTAGCTTTGTTAATGTATTCTATACGTACTAGATGGATGAAGGCAAGAGGTTTAAACGAACTAGTGCTGGCAGGTCTGGCTGTGAGAGAAGAGGATTTGATGAAGAAGAGCCTCTGATAAGAAAAACCACACACCAGACTGAGCCGCTGTGGGGAACATACGAGAGCAGCTACAGGCTTTCTCTGACAGCTGAGGGGCTAAGCTCTGCAGATCCATCTGTGACTTCATATTTTACCTCAACAAACCAGCAGAGAACGCTCACGCTGATGGAAAAGTTCACCACATCACAACTGGATATCGACACTAAGTTATCAAAGTAACGCAAGAGGACATTATCGGACAAAGTGGGAAAGAAGGACTGCGACAGGGCCAGAGATGAGACGAGAGGTAAACATGAGACAGGTACTGGCTGCAGAGAGCCTCGAGAAGAGGCAGGATGCTAAAGCTTCATTAAACAGCGGCCAAAAGTGCCTCATTATGAAGGCACCATACTTGATGGCATTTTTACAAGCTTGCGTGTAGAACTGTGCATGCTTCCACCATCGCTACATTAACTGGTTTTTCCCTCCCCTGCCATCCTGGTCCACAGCCCGGTCTCCTTCCATCTTTCAGTTTACCTCACTAATCACTCCAGCTGGTTCAGTATTCTGCTGCCCATTTAATCCCTTTAACCCCCTCCTCTTGCCACATCACCCCTGCTTTACAACAGTTTCACCGATAAAAGCCTTCATAGTTATACACTTTTAAAGACACGCATCACCTCAGTCCTCCATACCTGTCTCCACACTGCCAGCCCTCTTCAGATCCTCTCTTTGCCTTGTTTCCCTGAAGAGCAGTGCTTCTAGCTACTCTGCTTCTAAACTCCCTTTCCCTCATCAGTTCAGGGTCACATGGAGGAGCCTGTTCCAGCTATTGGCAGATGAGAGGCCGGGTACACCCTGGACATGTCACCAGTCCATCACAGGGCGACTGCAGAGACACACTACCAGTCACACCCACACTCACTCCTAAGGACAATGTAGTGACCAATTAACCTAATTAACCTTCAGTTAAAGCACCGATTTCCATTTTAAAGTTGGCTCTGACACAAATCCAGTTTTCCCTTTGACTCCCCAAGAGGTTTTCTAATTAGGTTCTGTACAAACTTCTCAGACTAACACTGAATTTTTACCCGCATGGCGCCAGCACAGCTGATGCAGCTGACCCTAACCCCTTTCTTATGAGCATTTACTACAAAAACTCAACAAGAAGCTCCAGAAATCCAGAAACGGGCAATCACAAAGTGACTAATCACGAGGGAGAACTTCCGTGTAACCACGCTGTGAAGCGGGTCTGGAAGAGATACATGTCGAGCCTCTGCGGAGCGAAACAGAAGCAGCACAAGTACAAATGCCTCTGGGCGAGTGAGGACTGTTTTAGATACCTGGCTGCTGATGGATGTCCCCATGATGTTTGGACCTCAGCTGATC
>JBAMHV010000008.1:19975298-19998350 GCA_037177535.1 Pseudomugil gertrudae
GAACTGTGTGTGAAGTCCTTAGAGACAACTTTGTTGTGATACTGGGCTATATAAAATTAAATTGATTGATTGATTGAAATGTTATGTCATCAACGGCAGACTTATTCCCGCAGACCTTAAAGGCAGTTAGATTTTCATTCTCCTGAAATCTAAATAAATGTAGATGCCTTTAAATAATCACAACTGCCCCATAATTACTTCTTTCCCACCGTCATTCTGTATTAATCTAAACTCACATCGATACTCTGCTCCCAGTCTCAGCATAAGGCGGATAGGGAAGACCTTTGCCCAGGGCGTCTCCCACTTCTGGATGAGGATGCCAAAGAGGTAGGGCGGGTTGGGCAGCAGCAGGTCCTGCAGCGACTGGAAGGAAGGGCTGATGTAGAGGAAGCCGCCATGTTCTTTGCTGCCCAGGAAGCTCTGCGTGAAGAACGAGTGACTCAGGTGGCTCAGCACGTTGCCTTAAGGAGAGGAGGAGGAAGAGATAAGGGTTGGTGAAATTGATGAGGAAAGATGGCACAAATTGTTTGGAGCAACGTCAGAAAAAGGAGGGATATCAAACGTAGTCGCCCTTACTAATCTGTTGCAGAAAGGAGTCTTATTCAAGTTTCACAACATTAAATGATTCAGGTTTTCCTCATCTTTTCTGTGTGTCCTCACACAGCACCCAATACAATAGCCCCAATGACGAGACAAAAAAATAAACCAACTCAGGGGTTTGGACTTGCTAAAGCCAGCACTTCTTCCCAAGGCTCAACAGCCGGCGACTTAATCAGGAGCGACAGCCACAATATAGCTCCCTTCCACCCGCCTGAAACTGCTCCAGCATGAATATGAGACAGGAAACAGCCTGCGGGGAGCGAGCCATCAAAGTCGGCCGATATCAGTGTTTTTTTGCAGGGGGGGGGGAGGGGGGGGGGTTTTGCACGGCAGCATATGGGAGGTAAAAAATGTGCGCTGGCTGTATCGCGCCTGCAGGGTGACAGCTGCACGCTGCCGTTGGAGCGAATAACGTGGTGGTGGACAGTAACCTGGTTTCCAAAACAGATCAACTACAAGCATCTGTGTAGTCTCTGCACAGCTCAGACATGTTCACCTCAGATTATTATTCATTCATGACATGAAGCTGCTCATTTATAACCGTGGGTTTCCAGACAGAACTACCACTGTGCATCTGTCTCCCAGTGGGTCCTGGTGGAGCTGCTGGTTTGGTTCTTACCACTGAGGGCCTCCTGGTAGAGCTGCACAAAGTGGGTGAAGAGGTCCTTGGGGATGGTCTTCTCATCAGGCAGACACTGAAGCAGAACGACGACCTCTGCCTGGCCGACAGCGTGCATGCCCTTCGTCGTCACATACCAGCACTTCCTGTTAACATCTGATGTTTGAGAGGACACGAACGTCATCAGGACATAGTTACATATTACACAGAACACATTTCACAAGTCACTTTTAAACGTGTACCGGATCTTAGTTTTAAATAAGCCTGCATGTTGCTGTTACATCAACAGTCAAAACAAGACCTTTATAAGACTCGAGGCTCAACTCGTATCGGAGTTAAATGCTGACAGACTAACAGCGAGACAAGCTTAACTCTGCAGAGAGAGAGAGAGATTAAATGCATGTCACATTACTTGGTTTATTTATGCCGATGCTCAGCAAAAGGTAATCTCAAGGCACTTTATATAAATAAAGCCTGAATAATGACCTCTGTGAACGTATATTTAGACTGCTGGGAAGGAAATCTACAAATGTGATAGTGAGAAATTCAATTTTTGAGGGTGAAAATACTGTGATTAGATTAAAAACTACATTAAATCTTTCAAATTGATGAGTTTGTTCTTTCTGACAACTTCAACCAATCACAAAACTATTATGCATTGGATAAAGCATTGGAACAAATAAAACCCTTTAGCGCTTTGTTGTTGACCAATTCTGTAATAACCTGAAGTGAAGTGAGTGTTTTATGTTAAAATAACTCACAGTTCACAAGTTTGACCATGGCGAGCAGGTTAGCGTTGAGAACGAAGACCAGGGGGTCTGGACCTCCCTCCTCCAACTGCTGCATGAGGATGATCTCCGAGGGCCTTTCCTCCACGGCGTAATCTGCCGGCGAGTTGTAAAGCAGAAGCAGGCAAGGGAGGAGTCAAGGTGAAGTTACGTAAGAAAAGCAGTGGATGTGAGACGGAGATGTAGGAGGGGAAGGAGGGGGGTAAGGATGGGAAGAGGAAAAAAAAGGCCATCATGATGAAACAACTGGAAACATCTCCATCATCTAAATGATACCACAACATTCCCATGAATGGAGCTTCTTCCTCTTCTTGGCAATGGGTGGTCAAAACATGAGCAGAGGCACAAAGCACGTAAGGAACACACTGAACAAGCACAAACAGCAGCAATGAGGAGGCAGCAGAGTGGTGAGGATGATGGCAAGCACCTGTGATGTGGCCTCCCGTACCTCCTTTGACTCCGGTGGAGATGAGGATGGGAGGGAGCCCGTCCTCCGGGATCAGACTGAGAGAGCTGCCCACAGGGCTGCCCACCGGGGCGACAGGGGTATGGGCTGCCTGAGAGGTGGAGAGGAGGGGTGTGCCGTTAGGTGTACTGTAGCAGGAATTAACAAGATTAATATGCTCTTCAGGGTCCAGTGGACATCCATTACAGAGACCAGGGCTGGGAAAGGTTGCACCAACACATTCCCATTTCAACGTTTTCCATTTCCAAACATTCATAATGTGGATTTTAATCCCACAAACCAACAAAGCTAACATCTGAGAAGCTGGGAACATGTGTGTCAGAGAGTCAACTGGTGAGCTTCATAATAAACCCAGTCCTTTTCACACAGTGGGTACACCTCATCAGAGCAAAAATAATAAGCCACCACTGATCCTGTTTGGTAATTCAGACTAAAATGAGGTTGTTTATCACTCATCGTTGGTAAGAGCGCCGTACAGCCAATCCTTACAGGCACATAACTATTACTAAAATCTCTTCTCACCTCTGCTTGACTCAACTCAGTTTAGCTTTCCATTACAAGTGAGTACCACTTAATCTGGGTAAGATTGTTGCAGCAAGGTGGCACTAAAGTCCTGTGATGTCAGTGGTGTGTGACACACACACACACAAACAATGGAGGAAGTGGAGGCGATGCTACATTTGCTGCTAATTCTGTTTCTTCTTTATTAGACTCAAGGTAAAAGAAGCGAGTTAAAGAAGGCCAGTTAAAATACTGTGGAACAGTACAGGAGAGTGTAGCGGGGTTATTATAAAGGAATTACTCCTGTGATTCATCCCGTGTGGTCAGCCTTTGGTCAATCAGTGGCCAGCAGTCTGTAAAGTCACATGTTTGGCTTGATTCAGTTTGCTAGGAACCCAAAGTATGTGCTAAAAACAGAACGTGGTACCAGGTGCTATTACCAAATGGAAAACTTTAAAGAAACCGAGTCGAGTCTAAAGAGGTCCTAGTGGAAAACTGTAACGGTGGTACTGTGTACGTCATCTTCAACACTTTAGCCCAGATGTTTACATGAACGATCATGTTTTCAAAGCCATTGTGAAAAGGGCTGTACTCTTATCAAATCTGCTTCTTTCTTTATTTAAAAGAAAACATTTAGTGCTAGACTAATTTTCCGAACGTTGAGGCCACACTTGTGTTTCAGAAAGTATTAACTTTGCCTTCAGTGCAACAACGTAGAAAACAGATATGAAGTTCTTTAGATCATGTAAAACACTGTGGACGTCTGGTATAGAACGGCTACATATGAGCCAGTTTGCTAAAACAAAACAACCTGACAGAGATAAAATTTTCCCTAACTCGTGTCACATGAGTTATTTGATCTGCAGAGCATCAGAAGAGTTCATGCTAGGAAAACCATCTCACTGGCTTCTCCTGTAAGGCGGCTTCAGAACTAGTCGACTCCTGAGTGGACTTTTGAACTAGAACCGTTATATTTCCTTTAATATGCCATCCAGTTTAGTTTGCCCAGCATCACCAGGCCATCTGAGATGCCGAGCTGTTTTAAAGCCCGCCCTGCAGGCCATGAATCACCCTGACAGCTGGCATTCAGTGCCTTTACAACACCAAAACGTCTCTATTCAATTATCTGTGCTATGCTGCGGTAACCTACACATTACCCATGTTATTGGCTTATTATAACTCATGTGAAGTACATTTTAGCTTTCAGCAGTTTAGCTGAAAGGCTTTACTAATGCCGATTAGGCCACAAGGAATGTTTTTGCTGTATAAAACCCTGTACACCACCACAGAAAGGGTTTCTTGTGACTACCTTCATCCACCATGGCGCTGCAGCTAATATGACCCTACAAGCCGACCTAACGACATTAGTTGGGGCTGAATGTTTCTCACACTGGGCTCACCTCTGAGGACTCCGATGTAGATGATTTGTTTGCATATGAAGAGACTCCCTGTGACTGAGAGGGAGCTGGGCTAGATGCTGAAGGCTTGGAGGACTCTGCTGTGTCGCCATTAGGAAGGACCCCATCAGCAAACCAGACCCTCCTCTGGTCTCGTGAGAGGGACCCTAAACCAGACAAATTCTATTGGTTTAATACCCGTATTGGGATTAAATCCCCACAGGATTGTGTCGATGAAAAGTGATCAAACTATGAACAATTCCCTGCAAAGCGTGAAAAATGAGGTGGTAGGAACGTTTTCTATTGTGGGTAAAGGTCGTACCCTCATTGCCAGCCTGCTTCAGGACTCCCACAGGGACCATAACAGTGGGAGGAGGTGAGCTGAGCACCCCAGAGGCCTGCACCTGCTGCAGAGGGGGGATGGTGGAGCAATACTCTGCTGGGTTGTTGGGGTTTGGACTGTGATTGCTTGAAGTCGCTGGTGTCTCCAATGATTGAGCTGAAGACAGAAAATATCAGGCAGTATTGTTATGAACTGATCTGTGTGTGCATTATATTACATACAGATCATAATCATGACTTAAATGTAACTGTTTGTGCCAAAATGTCAGCTTTTATGCCATTACAATGTTCACACCAAAATATAAAACAATGTTGGAAAGAGGCGACTCTGCTTGATGATGCTCACCACTCGTCAGAGCTGAATGACAGGTGACACAAACTCGTGCCTCCTTCCTGTCCATGTACACAAGCTTACACTTCAAACTGCAACACGCTGCACAGAACACCTTAAAATGACAAGGGGACACACAGAAATCCATCACTCACACCACAATCTTTCAAATGAAGAACATACAAACACAGCTTTATAAGTTTGACCTCACACATGCTGCAAAGATACAAGTTAACTGCATCTGTATACAAGTGTGCACCAGCACCTCATTACACATCATCCTCCAGTCACATATTAAGTGTTCAACAAAGAATCGATGAGCCTTTTCATTTCAGAGCCCTCACAGGTCTGTGGATCAACCACTCTGGCGGTAGATGCTTTAAGGATCCTGCTGCGCCTTGTGTTTGCATACCCAGTGCAGGTATTACTGCAGAGCCACCTCCTCCCAGCTCAAGTGGCTGGGTGAGTGTTTGTTTACCACCATGGGAAATTAAGTAGCAAATCCAGCGATTTTCCAGTGCAGTGTCAGCGACCACATCTTCCCTTTAAAGCACTGTGCAGACACCCTGCAGCATGCATGGGTTGCACATAAATCTGGGAAGCTACCTGCACATCCACGGAGTCCTCAAGAGAAACTACATTAAAGTCCCATTTTTTAAATTCAATAAAGTACTTTAGAATCCCAGAAAATGGATTCAGCTAATCATTTAGCATGTTTATTTTATGGAGCAGTCACATTCCTGTGACCATCTTTAGCAAAATACCGGCTCTCAGCAGTTTCATTACAATACCACATTTTATATAAAGGTTACTCAGATATTAGAGGATGTCCTGATCATACTTTAAAGAGTAGAAATTTACATTTTTTATGGCAGCTGTACAGCTAAGTACAAAAAATTAATAGAGAAATATGTATTTTAAAACCTACCCACACATATCATATAAAAAACAACTTAATTGTCCCTGAAATGTAGATGACATTGCTGTAATCAGGGTTTGTAACTGAATTATACGTCCACTGACCTTGCCACAGGCCCTGCAGTGGTGCCTCCGCTTGGTGAAGGTGAACTTGACGTCACACTTCATGCAGATGGGAGCCTGAGAGTCCGGCACCCACACCGGGGCGACCTCTCCCAGCGAGCTGGCGGCCTTTCTGCACAGAGCCCCCTGCTGACCCGCCTGAAGGTCGTTGTCGGGGCTTTCCGAGGGCATCAGCGACGGAGAGTGGTCTCCGTTCACGCTGACCGCGCCCTGATCACTACCACCTGGCGACGGTTCAGACGGCGGGCCTCTCCGACACTGGCTCTCCAGGTTTTTGTTCTTGCTGGCTGCAGACGGGCCTAGCTGATTCTGGACCTGGCTCGACAGCGGCTGCGGGATCTGGAGTTTGAGGTTGACGGGCTGTTTTGGCCGTGCCCCTCCGTAGGGAACACTGACTGGCTGAAGCCGGTTGTTGAGTTTTGGTTGGTTGCTACCTGACCCCACTGATCCACCGTCACTCGCCTCCTGCTTGCTCTCCTCCATTTCTTTCTCCTCGGTTACAGAGTCTTCTTTGGAGGGCACAGAAGAGGGAGGAAAGTCTTCCTCATCGCGCTTGTCTTCCGTCTCATTAAGCTTGGAGCTACACTCGCTCTCCTGTTTGAAACCATTAGGAAGGCTGGTGTTTCTGTGAAGCTGGTCTATCCGTCCTTCAGGATCGCATCTCTTTTCTTTCTCCTCCATTCTGACCGTACCAGAAGGAGACGAGACATTCTCCTTAAACTCGCACACGGTCTGAACAACTTCTCCCCCATTCACACTTTCTCCCAGCTCCTTTTCCGAGTTACCAGTTTGCCTTTCTGGACCACAGCCCTTTGAGACAGCGGTGATGCTGTCCTCTTGAACTCTTTCCCCATTTTGTGTTGCAGGTGACAAATCTGGATGTGCATCATCAGAGGGACTTTGATTTTGTCCTGATCCCACCTCAAAGGTGAAGTGGGAATGAGTGGTGGTGGAACTTCCCCCACTGGCTGAGCCAGGTGCTTCTGTCTGGTCAGAGACAGCAGGCTGCAGTCCTGCAGGAGAACGTATCTCTTCGCTGTGTCCATCCAGCTCTGGGCTGCCCGGGCAACCGTTCTCCACGGCACTACAGGCCGTAACAGAGGGTGGCAAGAGGTCGTCGGAGCCAACCAGTTTGCCGATGTTTGGCTGAGGGAGAGGTGGGCTGTGTACGTCTGCGGGTCTCTCCTCTACCCAGGATGGAGGTTCTGGCCCTGGTTGCCTTTTAGGGTCAGCTCCTGGTGAGGCACTGGAGGATGAATCAGCGAGGGACTTAAAAGGAAGAGGACTTTCCCGGGGGCTGAGGTCTGCATGAGCCAGTGCGGGGTTCAAAGAGAGCATGTGAGCCGGAGGAGCCAAGATCTGAGTCCACTTGGCATCTGAGAGAATCGGAGTATCTGTTTCATCTGAAGAGACAGAAGAAAACTTCAGGACAATTTTTATCAAACAAATACATGAAACTATTATAGATTAGTGACTAATTAACTAGCATCTTTGCATTGTTTAGCTAACACGTGAATCATTAGGCATTGTATTCAAACTTTAAACAAACTTTTTCTGTTTCTTATCCAGTTTGTTAGAAATCTTGTGAAAGCCGGTAAAGAGATCATAAACCAATGATGCCTCGTAAGAACCGATGCAAAGATACACACTCCCAGGTGTTTGACAAAGCTAAAAATGGCATGAACAAACCAGGGGACAAACTGAGAAACGAGGTTGGCGTGGAATGGGAAATTAGTGTGCGAATGAACTGGGAAATTGTGAGAAAGTGGGCCAAATGCCTTGCGAGTCCCTGAGAGAAATCAGCCAAACTGACACGAATGCTGTGTAATAAGATTGGAAATTCCTATATGACTCGCTCACATAGCCATGTCAGCCGCTACACACTGCTCTCCTCCCTCCACTGGAATTCACGCTAAGCTGTTTTAGTGTGTGGTGTACCAGATTCAAGCACACACACGCACTCACACACAGACTTAATCTGCCAAGCTGGATCCCTGGCAGTGGACACAGATAATAACTCACAGCCAAAACACACACTCGGCTCCCGTTGCCGAAGTGTGTGTGAGACTTAGCGGGACTTTGTTTGGAGGGTGGTGGTGGAGGGGAGGGGTCATCCTCCATAAATGTAGAAAAAGCAGTTTTTCTATTTTCACTAAGCAAACCTGCTCTGCAGATGCACAGCTCAGTACTGCACTGTTTACTCTACAATAACTATAAATAAACTCATTAAATGCTGTGATACTTTCTTATTCTGATTGTTAACTGTGACCAAGAAAAGAAAAAACAACATATCTTAAACTATATATTCCCTCGCTGCCTGTTATCAATCATCTCCAACAATTATCACTCTGACTCAGTGAGTGATTACATGCCATCTTGATTATTAACCAACAGAGGCGAACTAATTCACCCTACCATCTTTTAATTCTGACCTCTTTCAACGTTTTCTGATGGCATCAATCCAAACCAACATCGACGCTCACCTTCGTTCTGCTCAAACTCGTCCAGCACCTTATCCAGGTTGAAGGCCTCGGCCTGGAAGTAATTCTCCATGGGTCAGGAAGCTCCACCCTGCCGACGCCGTGTGAACCTGAAAGCAGGAGGGTCCTTAGGTGATGCCCACCATCATCTGACTCATGTCTCCCATTCCATATCTATTTGTTTTGTCTTAATTTGCTGACACTTCAAATTGAAACTACATATATTTGACACAAATATTATGCAAATTCATATAACTGAGTAATTTTAGCCAGTACTCAGATTACTTGTGTACACTGGACAGATGGTTATCCAGTAACGTGGATGATAATTTCTCATAAAATACAAACAAAAAGAAATACTTTTCATAATTATCCACCAAATCCTGACTTAAATGGAATCACCCGTTAAAATAGGTCAGCTCTCACCTGCACAGAGGTCCTCCTCAGCAGCCCCAGGTGGTGATTCTTCCTCAGTGGGTTTCCCTCTGGCTTCTTCCTTCACCCAGTCTGGCAAGCCCCCAGCGCCCACACCTGAGTCACAGAAAGAGAGCTCTGTTTAGGAAAGGTCATCTTCTTGTATTGCCACAAACAAACTGTCCAACTTGTCTGTCCAAACCAGGTTTGGATTCCTCCATGAGGAAGAATACACCTGGTTCGTGCAACAAAAAATCGACACAGGCATGAGAATATGATGAAAAGCAAAAGGCTCTGACCCAACCCGAACCTCCCCAGATCACTATTGTTAGCATCTCTGGGATGCAGCACAACAAGTCGGATCAGGGGCCTCACCAACAAGCCTCAAGCATGTTTGTACTCACAGTATTCACTGCCAATGTCCCAGAACCGTACACTGACACTGCAAAACACCCCGTGTCTCTCAGAGTGCATCTACAAGCATTTACACACTTATACAAAAGCCCAGAGCAAAATGAATGAATGCCTTTTCAACAGGCAAAACTACCGTAGTCATTACTGCTGAAACACAATCAGTTTACAATCATATTGAAAAAAAAATTCATTATTATTTTACTTTAATAACCTTAAATTAGAAACAAGATTTTTGGGAAAGTTAAATATCAGTTAAGAATAAAGTGCATCATCAAGCTTTTCAGTGGGACACACAACCATTACCCATCCAGGCTCGACATGGTAATCTGAGTCATGAATGGAAAATGGCTGAAGCCTGAATCATTGCACTGTAAATCTGCTCAGACTGTCCTTGTTCACGATGAGACCTTGGAGTTGGGATGTGATGTGCGAGTGGGGTCGCTGCAGATGACTAACAGACAGACTGCATTTCAGGGTCATTCTCAAAGAGGACTAAACCTACCAGGGATTACACCAGAGAGCAAATTCTCTGCAGAAAGAACGCCTCCGAGAGACGAATAGCGTCAACACATTTTACGCTTAATTTAAAATGCAACCGTGGGCATGATGTCAGCGCGAAACAGAGGGGCATGAGACAGGAGGCTACACACCGGGTCGAGAGCAAGGCGCTCTCAGACTGCACATGCGTGACTGAACTACACTAAAGATAAACAATCTTATTTTAAACCACAACAAAGCAGCCAAAATGACAAACATTTACTAATAATGGATAAAAACCTCTGCGTTTCCAATCACTGCTTCAAATATAATCTTTCAGCATTAGTGCAGTTCCTTGTTGCACATATGAAGCGTGGAAAAGCTGTTTAGACTATGTTTATCTGCTCACATTGCCCCAAAAGGAGTTATCTTTAAATAAACTAAATCTAGGTAATAAATAATTAAAAGGTATTGTTTGTGCAAAAAGTTTATTTATTTGTTAACTCCTAATGTAATAAATTAGATAAATATTAGAGTGAAAATCCCCTGCACCAACCAACCTGTCCTACAGTCTGCACCGAGATGTTTCCCACTAAAATGAAGAAACCCATAACTGCATGAAAAAAACATTTAGGTTAAACATAAACACATGTGAACAAACACACACGCGGATGTGTCCTCCCTGATTAAGATTTAATCACTCTACAGAGGTGCTGAATAATGCAGATTTAGTCTAAGTGTGTGAAGTTGTATTTTTAGATAGTAAACTTGAAAATATGCTTTAAAACGAGACGTACATAAATGAGCAAGTGTGTCATTAAAAAAAACTATCTAAGAAGCAGCTTGTTAAGTGACCTGAAGTAAAAGAAATAAGGATTGTACAAGACAATACGGCTTAGTGGATGGTCATTATAACAAGCCAATGAACTATAAAGATCCCAAATTACTGTCTTGAAAGTACTTGACTGAAATTTGGAACACAACTGTGCTAAACTACATTTTTACAAACCTGCCAACACTTTATTCTTTACATTATGGTTTCATTACAAATAACTAACTGATCTTTAAACCCACTAATAAATAAATAATGAGACAGTGTTCTTAGGTTACAACCAGAGCCTAGATAAAGATGCACGGAGCCTCCCAGTAAGTTTCTAAAGAGCAACAGTGAAGCTTGTTGGGCGGTTCTTATCGTCGCCATCTTGACAGCGTCATACATCCCATTGCTCCCGGAAAATACAAGAATGGGTCAAATAAAGGTGTAGCTGAGAGGGGGCTCAAACTCTGAGCTGCTAAGCACTAACTGGCTAACAGAGGTAGGTGGACTAAAGCTAATGCGTGCTGTTAACCGGCTAAAATCAGCTACATCTGTGCTACAGTCTGACTTCTTTTCACTGATACTTCATACCTGTCAATCAAAAAGGCATGCCCATAATTTACCTAAATTCTAAAATAAAATAACATCTAAACGGAGGAGTTGTGATGAAGGTAAAACTCAACATGTTAAAGTATTTTGTTTTGGTTTTTTCAATCTAGATAATATACTAAATATACACAAAATACAAAAACACAAAATAAACTATGAGATTAATCTCGCTTTATGTATTACATATAAACATTTTAAAACCTATTAAAAAATTAAACAACATGGCATCAAACAAACATCTAAAAAATGAAAAATATAATTTTGAAATAAGACTAAAAACAAGAACATTTTAGAGACTTGCATACACAAACAGCCATGCTCCAGCGCATAATGAAACAGCCCAACACACTACTAATGTGATAAAGCACACACGACTGGACATCCAGGGATGGCAACTAAATTAAATAAAACAAGGGCATAAACAGCACGGGGGCTCGGACGGAGCAGGGTGCTAAAACAGTTCATTAAGTCCACGCTGTCATGACACGGCTGTGTTTGCTGTTGTTGTTTCCCTTCAGGAAGCAGCATTCCCATCCTGACCAGTCAGGTGAAAATACACTAAGTAATCGTTGCAAGCAAAATTATGGATCCATAAGTAATATTTTGCTTGCATGAGTGTTAGGATGATTTTCTATAAAGACATTTATATTAAAAAGATCTTCTGGTATGTATGAAATCATTCAAGAGCTCAAATTCTTTGAAACCCTGAAAATACACAATTTTCTTGTCAAATTCAGATTATGTGTCCCGCATAAATGTCCAGCTCATAAAGTATTTAGGAGGGCTGAAGAGGTTTGGTTACTCGGCTGGGAGTCACCAGCTCATACAGACAGATCAGGTACGTCGATTCGACGAGAGAGCAAGAAAAGCATATTTGTTACGTTTCAAACAACTTCTGAAAGCTACAAAAAGACGGTGATGCTGCGATCTCACTTCAGCATTTAGGGGTGCATCTAGCAAAGCTTCAGGCTCAGACTTTATTAAGTCACTGTCAACAGATCAAAAAGTAAAAATGTCTGACCACAAACCAAAAATAACTCTTTGATACAACAAGTTTCACTGAGTCTCGTAACCTTAAGACTTGTGCCATCATAACACCAGGACATGTGCTACAATGGGATGAAGAGGAGTCACTGAAGCATGCAGATGCACGATGGTGTGATAAAGTCCTGCCACATAACCTCTGAAGCCTGTTATTGGCTGAAAAAGGAGGTATGTTTCATCATCACTGCACTTTTTACGACATCCGAGCGTCACCACGTCAACAAAGGATGAGAAGCACTTTCTGAAAGCTTCACTTCTTTTTTCAGTCTTTTACCAAAGTCGTTTCTCTTTCACAGAGGAGAATATAACGAGGCGATGAAGGTACCAATACGTTTAAACCATTTTGTATAAGAACTGAAATAATTAGTTGACTAATTTAGAAAAATTTAAAGGCAAAAATCCCCCAAAGTGATCTAGTTTTAGTCTCTGAAGTCAAGTATTTTTAGTTTTTCTTTATTATATGTCACTGAAATATTTCTTTCTGGCTTAGGACAGGTTGTTAGTGGGGAAAATTTTTAACTACTGGTAATTACAAAGTATCAGTAGGGGTTTTACAAAAGTGTTATTAGCTTCTCCTTTTTTAAATAGACCAAACTACCCTGAAATAAAGTAGTTTATTAGAACTAGTTTAGTGGCTGCTGGTTCACTAAATGTGCTTTGAGAAAATGTCATTCTGACCTCCTTAAAATAAGATGATTAATTGCGATGGTTATTAATGGATGAAACAACAGTGGGGACTTTAAATTGGAGGGGGGGGGTCTCCTTCATCTGAGTAATCTTAGCACACAGTACACAGTTTGAGCACTTTCTCAAGACAAAGCTCTTTCTGGGGTCCAGTCAAAATTTCTCTACATTGATGCTACGTCTTTCACGTTGCTGAGGTAAGATCTCCCCTTTCTGATCCCGAGCAAGGCCCACTATCGTGTCGATTAGGGATCTCCAAATCCGGTCCTCGAGCCGGTGTCCTGCAGGTAAGTAATCTCCACAGCCTGTTGTCAAGTTGTGCCTGTTTATGAGCCATTAATTTGCATCAGGTGTGTTGTTGCAGGGAAGCATGCAGGACACTGGATTTGGAGTTTCCTGCTGTAGATATTCCCTGTATCGTTGCTCTGACACATCTGGTTTAATTTAAACTGATCCATGACAAGCTGTGCACAGGTAGGCTATTTAGCTAATATGAGTCAGGTGTGTGGAAGCAGGGAAACATTGAAAGTCTGCAGAACAGGAAGCTCTGAGGGCCAGAGTTTCTGGCTCTCTACGGGGATGTTGGAGGACTATCAGGACTTTTAAAAAAGAGGTAAGGTATGTAGTATGGCCAATATGATGTATTGGGCAGTTATATCAGTTCTGCCTTCCTTTTTCCCCCTGAATACAGCCAACTTCCAGCAACTAAAAGCTTGCATCCTGCTAAGCAGCACTTTAAGATCCAAATCGGACGTGGTCATGCTCCAGACGCCGTCTACTGTCGGGGAAACACAGGAAACCTCAGATGATCATTTCCTCCGTTTAAGAATGGACTGACATAACTTTCTAACAACACGATCTCCTGACTGAGCGACACGTTCATTACGTAATGTTTAACGCCCAAACTGGGAGTTGGCCCCCTCTTATAAGCCTTTTTCCAGCTCCCCATACTACTGCAGATTAAATAAATAGAAGTAAAACACATGAAGGAAAAACATGCAAGAACTTGTACATCCACTGAGAGGTCATATTCTCTCAAACAGGAGATCATTTATTTGACAGCAGAAGGTTTAAAAGGGAAATCCACAGAGATTTGATGAGAAAAGAAGGTAAAGAAGAGTAAAAAGAGCTGATGTGCTTAACAGCAAGTGTCAAAAGCGATTATGAGCTTCCTCTCTTTCTTTCTCGTAGGTTTTGATCTACATTTAACCACCTCCAGACAGTAAAAACGGAGCAGGGAGATGGGCTGCCATCAGGGAGAGACTTGTGATACCTTCTGAAAGCACACATCATCATACATCTGGGAAGAGCTCGTCTTTGCACGGGTGCCTGTCTACTCAATCAGACCCTGTGGGTTTTATATACCACCTGAAGATGGAGAAGGCATCATGTTTCTTGCTTCAGGTAGACACCGTTATCAAATATCTGATGTGTGTTTTACATCCAGGATGGCCAATCACATGTGGGTGTAACAAAAAATGTTCATTTCTCTCAGATGATTATTACTTAAAGTGACACTCTATCATCAGAAATCCACCTCAGGACTTTAACAAAGGCTTCTTACTCACGATGGAGTAAATACAAACAATATAGGAGCAAGAAGCCAACTCTTAAGGCCAAATAGGTGACCATTAGCCTGGGTTATGCAACCATAAGTGGCACTGTGGTTGCTCCTGCAGGCCAAACACAGCCTCGCTGGATAAAAATCCCTAACAGGTAAACTAGGTAAACACATCTGTGCTGTCTAACGAAGCGAGTTAAATGGGAGAAGCTTAGGAAATCAAAACAGCTGGGGTTTGTTTGCAGTAGAACTTGGGCTTGTGTATTAGCTGGGCTGCTAGCTAAATATACACCAAAGCTGCAAAAGGCCACGAGTAAGTTTCAACAAGAGTTACCACAAAGTCATTTAAAAAAAAGAGTGATAAAATATTTAATTTTGACACGCGATGTGACCAATTAACACCACTTCGTAAGCCCAAGGCAGAGCCAGGGGGAACGAAGGAGCTAGTATTAGCCCCAGCGGTTCGGCGGGCAGTGGTGCGCCCGTTGACGGCAACGAGTTGCTGCTCTGGCGGACACTCACACCGTGACTGACTCGGTGGGCTTCGGAACGATTCCCTCGAACCGGTTCGTCTTCCTGGCGTTAGCTTAAAATAATTTATTACAGAAAGTATATGCGTCTTGACGCTTCTTACGGGCTGTTGTAAACATCATGCTACAAAAAGCAAAGGGAAACGTGCTGTGTGATTGACGTAAAATACAGTGTTCCCGTTACGGCACCTTCTTGGAAATTCCTCACAGTTTCATGAACCATGTACACCGGAGAGCACCCCAGCCAGAAATTCAGTCAGTTTGGATGAAATGGCGGTATGTAGCGTTAGAGGAGCAACAGACCTATGAAATGTCATGACAACAAATCCAGTTACTCACCGGAGGAATCTTCATCTTTACGTACATTCCCGCGGAGCTCCTCCGTTACTGACCGTCATAACTAATCGCCTTTAAAATCTATTTTTACGTATTCCTTTAACGACCCGCCACTGACTGTCTGACTCTTAACAACAGCAGTAATCAGAAAGTAAAATCCCCCAGTCCACCGTAGTTGTGCGACAGAACTCAAGGATCCCTCCTCCCCCAAAGGTTTAATACTGGAAAATAAAAAAATGGACGTCACGTCACACAGAACGGAACTCCTAAACTTCCGGTTTGACCTTTCAAAATACAACCCCTAAGTACTCAGTGAATAAAAGTAAGAAATATCACATAAATATCTAAGAATAATGTAAATTATGTGTTGTGTTGGTGAAGAGCTCAGATAAATAAGTTCCGATATGATTATTAAAGGAACAAAGCCCAAGATCAATTCCTTGTCTCTCTCTTTTCTGGTAAAGCCCACCTTTTTAAAGGAACTACTGGTCATTCACCAAGTAATATAACTGAAACCTTGTTTTTGTTTATGCTTTTTGGGACGTGTTTATAGCTGTACAGCATCTTCAATGTGTTTGTTTTACATTTAGTAGCTACAATATAAATCAACGTATACATAATTAATTAGTCATTTACTTGAAGATTCAGCTGTCTGATCTTATTTTGTGGTGTCTATGTGTAAGACAAGCTGTTTGTCTCCACCTTGACGAGCTTAGTCTGCCCCGCATCGTCGTCCAGCCTGCTCTGTGGTCCAGCGGCTACAGGAGGGACATTTTGGCTTATCCCAGCCGGAAGGTGATGTCTTGGGCCCCGGGGCGGGTCCGCAGCTGCAGCTCACGCGCACGACTCAAAGCTAAAATGGCTCATTCATCTCCTGTAACCTTGTCAGCTCAGTGAGATGACAGCAGATGTGCCATCGATCAGCACGATGCAGCGCAGATGATCAATGAAAGGGGATGTGGTTTGTAAAGAGCTTCCCACTCCTGCTATTTACACATATACAGACTATAATAACCCAGATCATTGTTGATATAAATAAAGACGTAACAAAGGCAATTGATTAACAAAATGGATTGATTAAAGATAAATAAGGTATAAAGATGCGGTGTGCACTTTATAGAAATACTTCTTTTGATACTTTTTCTTTGGGTATTTACATGTTCTGTGAAATAAAATGCACATAAACTCCAAAAGGCTTAATTTTTTTCTTTTTGTTGTCGTTTTCCCCAATAATATATCTTTAAGTATGTTTACATATTGTATTGTAACTGATTTATGGCCCTAATCCAGCACAAAAAGTTGTCACCCCTCATTTTCTTATATATTACCAATAAGTAAATAGATTTTTTAAAAAGGAAATGATGCAATGATTTATTAAATTATGTGTAAATTCAAATGGAAATCCAAAAAAGCGCAAATACACAAAAAAGATCAAATGAGGGCGAGATATTTGGTTTGAGTAGCTTTTTCTCATCACCACCTCGTAGAGAAACTTCCCTGTATTTTTTAAGTTGTCCAGAAATATTCTCCAGGCTTCTTGAAAGACTTATTTAGATGTTGGCTGCATCATGTGGACTTCTCTCCCTGCTTCCCATCTTTAGGAAAAGCTTAACTGCATCTTATTCATGTAGATCTCTTCTCAGGTACATGATTTCTGGTCATTTCTTTGCCCCTCCATTAGCCCAAGTTTTAAAGAACATGGTAATAATAAAGTGACTAATTATGGAAGCACCTTTATTTCCTGTTTTTTAAGACTTATTAAAATACTTGTGAAAACATAAATAGCAATGAATAAAAAGTGAACAGGTATTTAAAATCAGTTCCTATAAGTTTCCTTTTTAGGCAAGTGCATCACTTTTATCTCATACTTGGACTGATGTTATGCCTGTGTACATGTATATTCCCTGTTTTAGGCAGCCAGTATGCCAACATGTCACTTTGAAGTTAAACGTGTTTAATTTAATCTATTTAAACTATTGCATAGCACAAAAAGCTCCAATCTGTTCAATCACCTTCCCATCACACACACAATGTATAAACAGAGGCTTGCTTAAAAATGTTATTTAGCACCATTTTAAAACAAACTTTGAAATAGATATGCAATGTTTAATATGGATATGTAAAAAGACAAAGTCTTTGTTTTATTAAAGTTTTAAAAAGTAATCCAGGTTGCAAAGAATTCAAATGAAACGCATATTAGCCCAAAAACATTTTATTTTATTCATAGATACCATAGTCGTGCTAAATGAATAATCCATTCACTTTAAATGTAAATGATAAAGAATCTCTTAAATACCAGCCATGTTTAGTCATAAGAAACGTATTTCTAAAGTTGTAAGTCCCTTGAGTGCTGAGAGTCAACCACATCAGCACCTACTGAAATCATAACCAATCTGCATGTTATCCGCAAAGTGCAGAGCTTCACTTCTGTGGAAGTGATCCTCTGCACCTTTAACAACCGTTTCACCACTAGAGGAAACACTGAGTCTGCAAGAGGTAAAAACATTAAAATGGTTGACTGTGAGAGACAAAAGAAGTTATCAGTTTGCCTCATTCTTTGAAGCTTCATCGAAGTTCTCCACGAGATCTGAGAGGCAGAAAATAAAGAAAGTTTTAATTTGGTGTTTGTCAAAGAGATTAAATCCTGATATTTTAAATAAATCTAACAAAACCTTTATACATGAGGACGGGTGAGTTAGACTCATAAAGCTGATATTGAAGCTGAAGAATCAAAGAATAAATATAACAAATTGTCCACATTACTGATATATTTTTACCTGGAACATCATCATCCTCTTCTTCTGCATTTTCCTCTTTGACAGTTTTCATCTCCATCGCTGCTGAAACAAAAAGAAATGTTTCAGAGAACTCGTCTTCTATCTGCAAACCATAAATCCTTCTTTCATGTCACAATTCAGTTGTTTTCCAACTCAAATCTGCACTGAAACATGAAAATACGAGCATGTGCCATTCCTTGTAGGCAAAGAGGTGACATGATGAAAAGAACTTCTTTTAAGAGACGACATCATGAGACAGGTTGGTGCTGATGTTGCTTTGGTCTCTGCACAACCAGGCATTACACAACCACTTACATCTCCAAGCATTCACATAAAGACCAGCTGCTTCAAAACCAATCATGTAGATTGATTTAACATTGGCTTCACTTATTGCTGCTCAGCAAAAGACTCAGGTTGTTTCTCGCTATTGTGACTTCCAATATGCATGTTTCAGGAGGTTGACATGTTCTATTCTATTCTTATTTAGCAGACACCTTTATCCAAAGCGACTTAAGCAGCCGGTTTAACCATAGTTATTAACCTAACATGCATGTCTTGTGGGTGGGAGGAAGCCGGAGTATCCGGTAAGAACCCACGCATACATGGGAACAACATGCAAACTCCACACAGTAAGGCCAATGGACAACCCTCCCCAGCCTGGGCTCGAACCAGCAACCTTCTAGCTGTAAGGCCACAGTGCTAACCCCTGCCCATGTTCTTCGATGCGCATGCTAATCCATAACGCTGCAAGAAATGTGCACGCACATGTACAGTGTGTCTCATAGGAAGGGAAAGGACTAACTGGGCTGGACTTGACCAAACCTTATCACACCATCAAATTTTAAAGTGTTGCAAAATTCGACCTGCCAACAACCAACCAATGTGGAAATGTACACAAATAACACAGCTGGAGTATTCCATCTAATCTTATTTACAATAAATAAGCCTGCTCCAGGGCAGGTCTGACCTTGTAGATTTGCTGCGGTCATGACCAAAGCTACATCTGCTTTAAATGACTAAAACGTATGCGGTCATGACAAAAGGAGCTGAATCTAAAACAATAACCCAACAGGGAGAGCACGCATGTAGAGCTCAAAGTTACATGCTCTCAGATTTTGCTGCTCTCTCAGCGCTCTACCAACAAACCTGATAGATTGACAGTCAGCCTGTGTGTTGTGGTGTGTGTGCTCACATTGTCGTGGGAACTGTTCAGCCAGCTTGCGCAGGCTACTGAGGCTGTCGGCTCCCAGCTGGCTCAGGATGCCCGGCAGCATCTCTGTCAGCTGTTTGGTCTCGGCGTGGCCCGTTATGGCAAAGGTGTTGGCAGACAGAGATGCCTGAACTTTTGGGTTGTTGAAGTGGATCACTGTGCCGTCATCTTTTATCATATTCACCTGAGAGGCAGGAAAGAAAGACCAGCTTTAATAAGAACCACTGTCCAAGTGCAAAACATTGTGCAAGCAGACTTAGGAATTACTACACAAGCCCTAAATACCACAATTATAGGCTAACACTTCAGACAGAGGTGATGCTCTCAACTATTTATGCTTCTGCTTGACTTTCCAAGTCATTACAACAGCTGCTATCAAACCAACACAGTGCAAGTCACGTTGTTTAATGTTTAATGGCATATGCATTTTTATTACAATACAAAAAAACTTAGAATAAAAGCAAAAAGATAAAATTGTTGCAATGCATCAAGCTAGCATTTGTTTTTGTTTGTGCTCTGATGTAACTCAAACACTTTGTGGCAAGTGGGTATGCTGAAAGCTCTAAAAATAACCAGATGATGACATGACTGTGGAAGGCTTTACTCAGGCTGTCCCAGTCTTTTATCTTTTCTTGTGTCTTACGACACAACGCTGATTAAAGATGCAGGCTTCTGAGACACAAAATATCAAAACAGTGCAAACACACTGCGACAGCGATCACCGGCTTCCCTTTGGTGGCTCACCTCTTCTATCCCTGCAATGTTGTTCACTGCCAGCTTCTTCAGTGAGCCCTGCAGTTTTTTGTCATCAGCTGTTGCCGTTTTGTGAACAACCTTTTTCTTCCTGCGAGCGGTACCCTGAGAAAACAGGCGAGAGTGTCATAAAAGGGGTTTCCACTGAAGCAGAACACTGTGACGTATCTACGGGTACATTGGGGCTTTTAACCGTCAGTTTTCAATGGGTCAAAACTAATTCAACAACTGGGAAAATATTAGCAGAGACACTAAATAAACCTGCCTACAGTGAAACAAAAAGTAAGTCATCTTAATGCAATGGTAAGCAAAATATCTTCAACAACAAAAAAAGGGGAATTACTCAAAGTTAAGGCTACACAACTTTTTTTTTTTAAAAAAGAGGGTAAGATAAATATATTAATGCATTTGCACGACTATGTTCTCTATTTAGTGTAAGACATAAAAGCAAATATAACTCAGCATTAGACAAAAAGTTTCTTTCTTTTACGAAATGCCTTTTTATAACCCCCTGCTTAATATTATACTTGCTTAGTAACTGAGTCAGACAAACCACCACATGGTTAGTATGTTCAGAAAAAAAAACAAACAGACTGCCTTACGGTATTTATTTGCTTCTAACTTTAAGGAAAAATAGTCCGTTTACCCTGGAACTGATCGGCCCAAGTTGTTCATCTACATCCCAAACATGAATGGGCAGTTATGATTTTACAGCTTCGTACCAAAGTGAACCTAAGCACACAGCACCATGTTATTACACCTCAAAACTCACCTGTTCAAGAAGGTATACTTTCTGTAACCACTCTGTCCCACAGTTTTATATTGTATTGTATTTTATTGTATATAATTGTGTTTTATTGCTTTGTGTAGTTTTATTGTCTTTTTTTAATGTACAGTGTCCTTGAGTATTTTTGAAAGGCGCTTTTCTAAATAAAGTTTATTATTATTATTATTATCATCACTTTGGGTCAGTGGCCTGACATAGCAGAATATATGTAATATAAAAGCATCATCAGTGTGAAAAAAAGAAGAAAAAAATCCATTTATAGTCCTTTTGTGCTTATTTTTCAGCACAGCATTTTTACCTTAAAGTTGCTCCTTAATCCCAATTAAAGATAATTTAAGAACTGTAAATGATATATATGAATAAAACTCTTTTTGGTTATGATTAACTTAGATGTTCAGAGTGTCACAGTTTTGATCAGGAAATGGCACCAAGCAGCATGAACTGGCTAAAAGATAAATAAATACAAAGAATTGACAATCCTCTCTATATCTGATACAACTTAGATTATTGTACGTATTATTGTAGGAACGTAAACAACAGGCAGAATCATTTATTATAAATCAGTGTTAACCTGTGTGGAAGGGTTTGTTTCAACATGGCTGCTTTTAATAGTTACACTTTTCTTTCTGGGTAAGGGTTCATTATATGTAAATGTGGTGCAAAATATGGTAATGGAAAGACTTTAATGGAAAAAGGGAACAAATATTGCCACCTAGTGTGTGAAAATGGATATCACAATAGATTGGAACAAAGCCAAAGAGGCCACCACAGAGAAGTGGCCAATGATAAAGAAAATGCTGAGGTCAGGAGGAGAAAAAACAACAAACTGGCATATGCTGAATACCATCACACCCCTTAATGGGAACAATAGCTGAACAAACAACAGAACAAATAAAAATACCGTGCTTCAAAATGCAACACTGAAATAACAAGGCCCAAAATATGTAACTTTAATGTCAAACGGTACCTTTCCTCCTATTCGGACCTGGGCTTGAAGTTTGGCGAGTTTTTCTTGATTCATAGTGTTCTGTTGTCAAGGAAAAAGAAAAAATATTCACATATCTCCTCTTAAAAATGTAATCAGCATCAAAACAAAATTCAGCTTTAAAGTCATAAACACTCAACAAGCTGTTAAGGGTGTAGCATGTGGTAGCTGGTAACTACACGAGTTACAGCGATCATTTTCCATTTCCACTAAATAGCAAAAGGTTAGCAACAGGCTAACAGGTCCAATGACAGTTTTACTCAATTTGTTGTAACCACAGAATGACCCATACTTAATATTAGGGCAAAAAATCACCTGGTGGATATAGTTGTTTAAATATTTGCGTATAAAGTATAGCTAGTTAAGCTGCTAAGAGATTGGCTAAATGAGCTAACGCTAGCATTGTTGCGAAACGAACAAGCTAAACGCATTTTTATCGTTGTTCTTGAGTACTGTTAACCATTTGATTTAGATTAACCAATAAAAGAATAGATTAAAAACGTGCCACAAATTTAATTGATATATTTACCTGTATTTAGGGATTTAACAGTCCGTACAACTGTTCCTGCTACAAATGGAGCACCACAGATTAGACCTGCATCAATTTCTCAATAATAACACAGGCTTTCAGGTCGGATTTTCACAGTAAAATGCCACAAACTTGCTAGGCACAATATTTTTGCTATATCTTTATAAATATTAATACGTATTTCTATTTTCTAATAAAATTGAATATATCCTAGATATATTTAGTGTACATGTGACTAAATACCTATTTTTACATGACAATACTATGCTTTTATATCTGTGTTTTTTCGTATGTTTCCGGTTTTATGCCAATCGTTTTACGTTTACCTTGACTATTTTACACAGTCGTGCAGAGCACGCGGTTATGTGGATGTGATGTCACGTGAACGGCCCTCAGAACGGAAATCGAATACCCTGATGGCCAATGGGAAGCAAGGAAGCAACTCTGCGCGCACACGATCGCACGCAACGTTTTGTCGAACTTTATGGGGATGGCTAGTGTGACGTCACGACATCACTTCCGGGTCCAACTCATAATAGTAAATAGAGGCAGAATGTCTG
>JBAMHV010000008.1:20001333-20018108 GCA_037177535.1 Pseudomugil gertrudae
TGTGTGGAGTTTGCATGTTCTCCCCATGTATGCGTGGGTTCTCTCCGGCTTCCTCCCACCCACAAGACATGCATGTTGGGTTATAATAGCTGTGGTTAAAATGGTTTAAAATAACATGCAAGTCGCTTTGGATAAAAACGTCTGCCAAATTGTATAGTAGTATAGTATAGTATAGTATAGTATAGTATAGTATAGTATAGTATAGTATAGTATAGTGTGTAAGTAAAGTCAGCAATAAGAGCAGCTTGATGTAGAATTACAGCCATTTGTTTGTGCTCAGCTTCCTCTCTGTTCTTTGTACTGATTCTGCATTTAGAGCAGATCCACCCCGCAGTGTGGAAATACAATCCCACGTATGGTTTGCTGTTTAACTTGTTCTGCAGGGTTTGGAGATAACATCAACTGGAGGACACTGGAAGATGGAAAGAAAGAAGCGGAGGCCAGGTGAGCTGAAACTGTACCTTTTGTCATGCTGCCGGCAGCTTTTTGTGCAGACGTTACCCTCAGGGAAAATGTCCCGAGCAAACGGACTGTTGGTGTCTCTTTCTCAGAGCATATTTGCAAGTTGTATTTTTATTCCGGCTTTGACGCAGTCTCGTGTGGTTGCGTTAACAGTGGGCTGCCTGTCATGGTCATCATCCACAAGAGCTGGTGTGGAGCCTGCAAAGGTAAACAAATTACACGCACATGGTTTAATATCTGAGCTGCTGCTTTATTTCAATATGACTGTTTAACCGATTGTGCAAACATGGCATGGTTTCCTCCGTCAGTACTGGGTTAGATCAAGAGTTTACACTTGAGCTGCTACAGTATGGATTTAATCATCTGTAAAACCATGTTACATACATGTGAGTAAACAGTAATACGATCACACTCTTAATCGTTGTTTTTCCAACCAGCACTGAAGCCCAAATTTGCTGAATCCAAGGAAGTCTCTGAACTGGCTCACAACTTTGTTATGGTCAACCTGGAGGTGAGGAAGCATCGACGGACACTCGCTTCACTTATTTTGTTGGCTCATTTAATCCCAAAGCAACGCTTTAAGATTCATTTTGTAAACTATAACTTTAACTGTATCTGAAACAGGACGAGGAGGAGCCGAAGGACGAGGCCTTCAGCCCAGATGGAGGATACATTCCTCGGATTCTTTTCCTCGGTATGTAGGAGAGGGCTGGGGTCTTCCTCTGTAAGCACGTTTTTGGGATTCCCTTTGGAGAGACGGAGCAGTTACCTCCTCCTGCAGAACTCCCATCAGCTTTAACTTTTAGGCATTTTTATAAGAAGCATGCATGACTGAAAGTTTTCACAGGTCATGTAGCCAAAAAGGTTTACTTCCCATCCATGTTTAATTGAATATATTTGTTTCTGTGTCATGATTGGTAGAAACGGTCATTGAGGACTTTTAAAAACAGATGCTTGGAGCAGAAACTGCAACCAGTAATGAGGAGAATAAGTTTTGGATTATAGTTGGAACTAAACAAACCTTTAAATATTTATTTTGCTCACAGATCCCAGCGGCAAAGTCCATCCTGAAATCACGAACAAAAACGGGAACCCCAGCTATAAGTACTTTTACAGCAGCGCAGATCAAGGTAACAACCCAGATTATTACAGTAACACCTATCAGTATCCGTGTTCTGCTCAAAAAACACACTTTTGAGACAAGTACAGGAAGTAGCATCCGCTAACCATTGCTCCACCTTCCTCTTAGTTGTGTCGGGCATGAAGGAGGCGCAGGAGAAGCTGACGGGCGACGCCTTCAAGCTGGGTCACACTGGAGATGAGCTGTGAGGAGGTGGAGACGGGCTTCGGGCTGTAAGGGCTACACTTCCTGTGCTTCGTCGCTCCCGCTAACCTCTCATCCTTCTTACTCGCGGCTCAGTTTCACTGATGGAACAAGGCCCGACCTTTTAAAGACATCGGTGCTCGAGTGTTTCTTTCTGTCCTGTACAGGTTTCCCATCAATGTTTCTTCTTCTCCTTTAAATCATTCGAGTTGCTGTAAACTAAATGACCTGTACTGTACTTGGTGACTGTAGAGGATATAATTAACTCATGCTTGCCATGTTACCCGATATCTGATATTATCTCAGTTAGTTCTGCAATTTGAAGCACAAAAGCCAGTTTTTTTTCTTTTATTTGCTAGACAGCTATAACACGTGGTCCACTGCTTCTAAGAGCCCAGAAGTGAGAACTGTGCCTGTAATTAATGATACAGACATAACGGGGCTGATTTTTCTCAATCAGTCTTGTTTCTTGAGATTTATTAAACAAACCTGATGTTGAGAAAATGAACCTTTTCATCACAGAGGAGTAGATTTAATCACATCTGACCTAAGATGAAGACTTCGGCTGAGCATTAGTCACATTAAATGCAATGTCTTATCTGCTGGAGCGATGTTTTTAGGACCCCTGATGGCAGATCTTCCTGCTTGTCCTTATATTTTTACTTGTAATCAGCTGCAAATGTTACGTTTACATCAATGCATGCTGGCATTAGAAGAGATCCTTTATTTTCTCACAATCGCTGAATAATTACATCATTATTTCATAACAAGGTTTGTTGTGCCAAAATAGCAGCTTTATTCCTGTAATGATGGTTAACTCTTTTAGAAATGACAATACTGTTAGTTTGAGGTTTGCAACTCGTTTCCTTTCCTGTTCATTAGTATTTAAGCAGAACCAGTGATGTGCTTCCAAAAATCCTCTACAGTGTTTAAGTTATATCTGCAATGATGTTCACAATGTACTCAACACTACAGTTGTATCTGATTTAAGTCAGTGGTTCCCAACGTTTCTGCCTTGAAGCCCCTTCCTCCTTTTGCCATTTAAAAACAAGTGATTCCCTCTTTGCTGTTAACCCTTTTATTACCATAAAAACAGCTATTTTCATTGATTCGGGCAGTTTGAATGATACAAATTGCACAAAGTAGCGAGGAATGCAGTACTTTGTCACCTGTATGTAAGCCTGTATGGACCTGCATTTTAAGGATGACCTCCGTTTTAGGTGCACCAGTATCACAAACTATAAAACATGTCTTTTCATACTGGGATTAGCTTTATGCTAAACTAGCTCATCTTCATAGTCAAGGTATTCCATGCTGTAAATGTAGCGGCCCAACACGTAGAAACGCATGTTATCGTGGGAAATGGCTGTAATTTCTTCCTGATCCATGTTCATATGCCACGTAATCGGTGCTCAAATCGGTACATAGAGGCGGGGGGGTTTAGTTCTGTGATCCAGTTTGCACATGCAGACTCTTTGCACTGCCTGATGGTCGTTTCAGGAAACCTTCAATCAGCTTTTTGTACAGAAAACTAAACTTTTTAAAAGATTTGACATTTAATAAAACATATGCAGAGTTTCATCTATTTTATGTGCAAACCCAACACTGACATGTCTTTAGTTGGGAACCACTGATTTTTATATTCTCCCGTTTCTGACATAATCCTGCCAGTTTCTGTGTACCTACTATGCTGTATCCATTTAGTTTTTATTCTGCTGCATGTGTCTTTTTCTTCCACGGCTTTGTTAAACTTAAAAGGAAGGATAAAAACTTTGGCCAAGTGTCTTGATGTATTTTATACAAAGAGAAGTTTGTTGCATTGAGTGATAAGAGTCGTTTCATTGTGAACGGGATGCATTCAAGACCGCATTGAGAATATCAGCGTATCAAATTTTTATTGCCTATGCAACATCAGTGATCCCTTATGTTTTGTAAAACAAACTGCTGCAGAGGTTTATATCATTAATCTGACTTCATTTAGACAGTAATGCTAGGGCATTTTATTAAGACATTACCATTGATCCCATTCTCGATGTAAAACTCTAAAAAGCTTTTACATCCGGCCACATCTTGTAAAATGTCTTACAGCATGTGATTTAACAAATAAATTATAGGAAAATGATACACATAGATGTCTTAAAATATATAAAGGACAAGCTCATCTACAAGACAAAAATACAAGGAATGTGTGTTGTAAATTTGACAAACGCCATAAACAAAAACAAAAAACCAGCCTCTGCTCTTTGTATAGCTGAATCTGACAGATGGATGCAAGACTCCAGCTGAGAAATGTAAGGGCATGGAGGAGTTCAGAGCTATGAGCAATAATGTAAAGGCTGCTAGACATGACATCCCCCCATTTCAAAGATTTTACAAGACATAAAAAGGTTGCTGAGAATAGGAATATTTCTACAATCACTATAATTAATTACACAATGCTGCTCCTGCAAAATAAGCATCATGTAAACTTCTTTAAAAAAGTCTATGAAAGGCTGTGCAATACATCTGTATACCAAAAAAGACACAGCTAGAAAATATAATCACAACTAAACTTTAAAACTGCCATTTTTTAAACCAATGTGACAAACTACATACTCTGCATTAAAGCTTTTAAGATGCAGCTACAGCTGTCCTGCCTACGAGGTGATTTATACAACATCTGGAATCAATCAGCAACTCTGCTGGAAGCAGGTCGGAGGTCACGAACCGCATCCCGTATTTCACACAGAACTTTACAAGACTAAACAGACGTGCTGACACGTGAAATTCCTTATGTAGATGCATTTACGTCACCGCTCCGAGAGTAAAGCTGCACCTAAGATCAGTGTGAAGGTAAGAACACTTCACTGTTTCTCCAGTTGTCTGAGGAGGATATTACGTTGGTGACAGAGTGTGTGTATGCGAGTGTATCTGAGGAGGAGGGGAGGGTAGGGGTCCAGCAGCAAATTTAAAATCTTCCGTGTTTGGCGTCTCCAATGGCTCCCCAGACGTCAAAGACGAACTCATCGGGAAAGGCGAAGTCTCCCAGGGTCTCGTCGAGCGCCGTGGCAAATTCATCTGGGTTCTTCTTGTCGCGGCCGACCTCCACCATCGTAGCAGCTGGAGAGATGAGATCAGATACTCCGTTAAGAGTCCTTAAAGCAACACTCAGATTAAACTGTGATTCAGTCAGTGTTCATTTCAAGAAAGGCTTGTCTTTGTCCCGTTTCTGTGGAAAACACTTGAATCATAGCATAATGGAAATGAACATTAGCTTGTAAATAATCCCTCTGACTCCTTTATACTTCTTTAAACAACAGATTATAGCAGGCTTTGTTGCATACGTGTTACATTCAATAGCCTTGGTTTGAGCTGGTGCAGACGAATGCTGAGTGCAGAAAACAAAAATAACCTTCAGAGTAAGGACACACATGTCTGCAGTGATGTGCTCACCGAGTTCAGTGTCTCTGATGCCCATGTAGCTCTCCAGAAGGTCATCTACCTTCTTTATAGCCTTCTCCTCAAACTCTGTTGGCTGGAAAACAACAAATAACTCAGAAAATCCTTGAACAATTTGGCTTTACAGCATTTTAGAGCTGGGAGCTCGTTAAAGTACAAAATGCTGCAGGACGACAGAAGCTTCAGCATGACGATTATTGCTACTTTAATAAAGAATAAAACTTTAATCATTCACTCTTTTTCAATAAGCAACATTTTAAGTATTTTAGGAAAATAACATTTAAATCTAGTTTTTAACATCTTCTGATCAGAAAGGATGGCTACAGTCTAGCCCCTTTTGTCAATTTACACATTCATTTTTGACTTTGATCCCCCGAGCTGAGCATGCATGAGGGGGCAAAAGGAAAAACATCCTGCAGAACCTGGTTGGGTATCTGCCTCGACCGGACGGGAAGAAAAAACTCGACTCATCTTTGATGCTTTATCCATCACTTACTGCTTTTGTAGGGGCCAATTAAAGCTAAACCTATATAAAGGCAGGAAATGATGTGTGTAAGGTGTGTGTTGGGCCAGAAGGGAAAATCTGTTTTGACCGCTTTACCGGGAAATGTCCCATTCGCTGTGATTACACAGGATGCCATTTGTTTGTGCCTATGTAGCCAAAGGAACGACTGGAGACAATAAATCTGCTTTTAACATGCAAATGGAGGGTTTGGACAAATAATTACACCATCAACACCTGGTAAAAGCGAGTCACCCAAAATTTCCTGATCTGAACATTCCAGTGGCTTTAAGCATGGGCTTAGCCTCTACAGCTTTAAAACGCCTAAATTCACTCTAATATTTAACCAATTAAACATCTTGGAGAGTGGGACGCACCGCAGTATGCCGTGTCCCTCACTGGGGTCGGGAGAAATTTGTCCCCTCATTAGACCGTCACCAGAGAACTGACGAGAACCTCACCTCATCCTCCACAGTAGCTGGACCTTTGGAGCGTAATCTCAGGGTTCCCCTTCCTGTGCCGATCTTGTTGTCATTTGCAGGTTTGGTACCCTTTGACCTCGGCTCGAGCATTTCTATCAATATAAAGACAATGTTACTGACGAGGGAATTGTTTGACTCCCTTACATTCATCTTATTCATACTATTCAGTGATGCCTCTTGTTAAAATTCACAGAAAAACATGCTTTCCATTTATGTTTAGTAGAGTTTTATAACCAACAAAGCCGTGATCTACATCTCTTAAAGGCTTTCTGTGGTCTCTGATATTTCAGATTAGACAAAATTACCGGTAATCATTACACTATCATAAGACTAAAATCCACCCAATTACACATATTTCTCTTTAAGGCTTCAGAGACATTAGTTGATTGATGGATGAGCCATGTTTTCTTTTGTAAATCACTCTTATCAATAACATATGCAGCTAATTGAGAGTTTTTAACTTAGAGAAATATATGGATTATCTATCAATGTTGATTTTTCATTTAATGGATGAGAAATCTAAAGACTCGATCTAGTGAATATAAGTCACCAGGACCCAAGAAACTGCTTAAACAATTGATAATTAACAAATAATCTGAAAAAAAACAGCTACATTCATGAATCTTTAGAGTCTGAGCCTGAAGATGAGAAACGTTACTGAGCTATATTTAATCATACAGGTCTTATTATGTTCTGACAGCAACAGCAAGTCCTGCAATAGATGCTATAATGAACATAAAGAGAACATCTTATCATCATCATGGTGCCAGCCAGTCACTTCGCTTCAAAGTGACCTTCCTGAGTGAAATGACTCATCTGAGTTGCAGAGTTTTATCAAATGACCTATAACATCATTATCAAATGCTGCAGGACCGGATACACATGCAACAGAGGACATAATTCTGTCCCACAATCCTTTGTGGTTGCAAAAAGACGCAGAGTTGTGTTGATATAAATGAACATAAAGTGTGAGAAACAACACGATTCATTTACACACCTTTGTTTTTAATCTCTTAATCCTAACATTATTTGCTTGTTGTGTAATTAACATACATATATCTTCTTGATATCATCCTTACTTTCATGCCTGCAGTCTGCTGTGACTTTTGTGGGTCAGTTATATAAAGTCTCGTTTAAACATCACCTACACTTTCTCCGCATCTCGCTTCTTACTCACCAAAAGCCTTCATCGGCTCAACCAGCTTGAGAGTGAAAGACTTGTCTCTGGGCAGGTCTTTCAGCATGCGGGCAACCTCAAAATGTCGTGTTCCGATGATGTTGTATCCATTAATGCACTCTATGTGATCGCCCACACAGACCAGCTTCACCTTGTCCACCACGCTGCCCGCTTTGATTCGCTGCCATGCAGAGACGAAGAGGAGGAAGAAGTCGGTGTCAAACGCAGTTATGTGACAGTAATAACACCACAGAGGAGATTCAGTTGAAGGTTTTTGCTGCATTTTGCTGCCAGTCCGAGTCAGACTTCAAAAGGCGAGAAAGGAAATCAACACCATTTATCTATTTCAGACAAAAATTTGGAGGTGAAATTACGAGGTCACCGGATGACGGCCAAGCTAAAAGCCTGAGCAAGGAGTGAATCGTTTTGATTCATAGAAACATATCTGCAGGAATGACCTTAAATTGTTATCATGGAAGGCTTTTAGACATTCCAGGGAAACCGGAGGAGGTTCTTCGTTAACATAAATGTAATTATGGACCATTACAGGCTAGTCCTGCTCATTTGGGCTCTGAGAGCTTAATTAAGGTTCAATCTTCCACCATGCACAACTATGGCTACAACCACACTGTAATAAATGTATTTTTACAGCAGCAGCAGCCCAAGAAGTGACAAAGTGTCTGCAAGCCTGTGGGGTTATCAAGATGCAGTGCTGGAGCAGCATCACACGATGGCACATGTGAGCAGGTTGATCTGGTGGAGCGACACGATTGGGAGCAGATAAGCTTATTAGAGCAGGTTCCATCAACACAGGCCCAAACGAGGCCCGGATGAAGCTACTTTCAGTGTGACGGAGCAGTAAGCAGGTCCGGTGACTGCAGGAAACCTGAGAGGCTTCAGAAATGATTGGAGATGATCATAAACCGATTTAAACTGTTCAACTTCACCATTCATTAAAGGAATGAATGAACTAAAATACGTTTTTTTACACGATGAAGTCGTGACAAAGTCAAGCTAAAAGGATTAGATACTGCATACTTTCTCGTATTATACCGACCTTTCCTTGTGTACAGTAATTAACTCAACATGTAAGATAAAATCGAGCCAAATGAGGCGATTAAAGAGTATGAAAAATCAACATGTCCCCAATTTATTAGGAGGTAACTGGACCCTGTAATGTTTTAGTAAATATAATCATACATAACATAATAAGGGATTAATTACACACAATATCCAATAATAAAAAGGATCAGTGTATTGCATCTGTGTGTGTCTTTACTCTGGTTACTTGATTTATTTGTTGTATTGAAATATTTGGTGGAAAAAATACTGGAGCTCTCTGAACACTGATGTGAAGTGTTTAAAGGGAGGAGGCGCGCATCTTCTTACCTTTATGAAAGCGTAGCCTGCTCCATTGTCAGTGATGGTGAGGCCCAGAGCATCTTCAGATTTATGAATTTCTACCTCCTTCTTGATCCCTTTAACGTGAGCAAAGATAAAATCTTCTAGGCCGATCTGACCCCCCAACAGCTTCTCCATGTCAATCTTGTGGGTGTTGAGGGTGCAGAACAGGATCTGTAACAGAAGCAGGTGGCGAGTTTAAAATGACATAAAACACACACAAGATGAGATGTATTGAAGTATAGCATCAATTGCAAACATCCCTTCTTGCAATGTGAGAGGTGATTTATCGTTTTGGCTCTAAAACGGACATGAGACTTTTTACAGTGAGACAGAAATGAAAGTGTTTGTGCGTAGATGACAGAGTGCTGTGTCACTTCGGCATCACCAGATCCTCACACAGATTCATCCGTCTGTGCATTTAACCTAACTGTTTGCACCTTACAATGAAGCAGAGAGAAAAATGACCTTTCCTCTCATGTTAGAAATGTGGAAATCTGCCTTCACACCTTGTGACTGATGCATCTTGCCAAGACAAAAATAGGAAAAGCGGGAACGCGACACAGCACACACCACATTTAACAGCTCTTCAGAGACTAGACAGTGAAACCCAGTAAGAAGATTGCATGTGTGTGAATCATTTATTAACTGCACTACACAGTCAGAGGATCTACTTTAACAGATAACTGTGGAAAAACACGTGTTCGGTTATAAGCCATGTATTGAACTATGCTGCAGAAAGAAGGGATTATTGTTCATCTGTAGGATGAACTCTGTGCACCAGCCTCTGACAGTAAGGCTCGCCTTGCTTGTGTACCAACAGGCACTGCTCACACACACACACACACACAGTGGCTCACATGGGCTTGTTTGTTCCCTTTGGCCAAAGGCTACAATGCAGGGAGGCCACAGAGGGAGAAAAATAAAGAGGGACTATAGAAGGGAAGAAACCAATGTCTGTGGCAAGGGAGGGGGACCACTGTGAATGAATCGGTGGCCTTCATCCTTTCTTATAGCACATGCCCCCCTGTTCTTCCCTCTGCCAGGGCATTACCCAAGAATGTGTGGGAGGAACAGCAGCAGACGCCTACACTCGGTTACCAAGGCTGCAATCGGCATTAAGCAGCTTCTCTTCATGGCGGGCAGCTCGTCTCAGCCCTCCTCTCCTCCTGATGGGCTGTGTTCACACTGAAGGTGTACTACAGCGAGCGATGCAACATCCCCAACTCATAAAAACAACCTGACGTCCGACTGACTGTGACACACTGACCAAAACCTCAAAAAGATTCATTACATTTAGTATCAAGCCAAGCAGAGATACTTATACGTCCAAGCTTTTAAAGAGGATTATAAACATGTGGGAAGGGATAAAACTTGTCTTGATACATTTTAAAATAAGTTACACTATTCACATAGTAACTAAAACAGTAACTATGGATTACATTTGAATACTTTTTGAAAATATCTCATTTGTGTTTTAATGTAATTTATCTAAAAATAAGTTATTCTACTTTTTATAGTGTATTTATGTATCTACCTCTGTAGTTACAATGAATCGATGTAAATTATGAGAAATGTATTCAGCAAATTATATTTGAACTTCTTTCTGTTGTGAAAAAAATACATTTTTACCATTTTAAAGAAAATTTTTACAGTAAATATACCATGAACATAGTTGTAACCCTATAAAGCCAAACATCATGTTTTAAGTACAGTTTCTATCATAAAGTGATACAAATCATCTGCATGTATCAATTATAATACATACAGTTTTAAAATGATGTATTGTCTGCTTTCTGGTGTCTACACAATAATGTTGGACAATCACGTGGTTATAAATGGTGAAAATGCAGAAAAATAAATTGTTCTACATCTTTTAGATTTTGTTTTAAAGGGTCAAAGATTTTCAGATTAGAAAAATTGGGCTTTTCTGCTCAGTTGGGTTTTAAAAGATTAAATTGAAAGTAAATGTAATGTAAATGAGGAAAAAAAACATTTATTACAATTTTCATATATGAAAACTCCAGCAGGCTAATAAACAATGTGTTAAACAGACTCTAAATGGATTAATAACAGCAGAAACACGTGTACGGGCCATTAATCTCTCCCCTGAACATCCACCTACACGCATCCTTTGCAGCTACACAATTAGATGATGGATCACTTTTCCAGGCTCTGTTTGATGAGAGGTAAGACCAGATAAATACAGCCTCTAATTGCACCTCCCTCTGAAATATCCCCTGCATTTAAACAGTGTTGACCACAAGCTTAGAAAACCAGTTTCTTTGGCAACTAAACTGCAAACAATTTCCAGTCTATTCAATTTTTCATGTAAGGACAGAAAAGAGATTAAATGGGAGCACTTAAGAGTGGAAGAGGGGTTGATTGAGAAGTAGAATATGATAGGGAGGGTGGGTACATGCTTCTATAAATGAACAGTGTCTGGTCTGTTTTGATTTTACACTTTATATGTAATCGCTGTGTCCTGTCAGAAGACAATAAATTTGGTTAAAAAAATCCCATTAAAAGCTCACAATCACAACCTAACACCACGGATCTAATCAGCCTTGTACGCAATCGACCAAATCTTTTCTACCCGGAGAGCGGGCAAAGGGAAGCGTACATGGCTGGATGTGTGATGGATTTATGAGACATTGCTGTCCATTAAAGATGTTGAAGATGCATACATCACTGGATTTATGCTCACTGGCTTCCTGCTGTTTGATGTTAGCGGGTTTCTGGGATTCACACATCTAAAATTGCTGCATCAATCCGGGCTCAGAACACTGTGACTCTGGCTCTGACCAGCAGATGCTTCCAGCTTGTCCAGCAGGCAAACTGGTTGCAGTCTCAGACCTCGTGAAGATAGCTGATAACGCCTTAGAGAAACTGTCTGCTCGTATCAATAGAAATGAACCAGCATTAACCAAACCACTCAAGGCTGGGAAATCTGTCAGCCTGACCCAAACAAAGTGTTATCTGAATCTGGCTCCCTGCTGGCCCGAAGGCCAGACAAGATGTCCTCCTGTGGAATGCAATGCAGATATGGATTGCTTTGTCCCTCCCACCTGAAACGAGACATAAACCCTGTCGGCTCTCTGCAGGTCGCTCCTATTTTCCATAGCGACATGGCTGGAAGATTAACTGTGAACACATCTCACTTCGCACACGCTCACATGACCAACTTACAGAACTGCAGCCAGACCTGCAAAGTCCAAATGAACAAAGTAAAAAAAAAAAAAAGGTTATTTGTTTACTTTTGCAATTTTGATCCAAGTGCTAAGTGATAATCTCCTCTTAATGCAAATCAATCGTCATGCTAACCCAGCTGATGTATTTGAAAGTGTGAGTAGCCGTTTTTCTCATAGAAAATCCTAATCTGCTGCGTTTCCTGTGTTGGATGCTTTTAATCATTTACAGGGAGTGCTGATGTATTGCAGGTGTGGCTACATTTTCAACAGGAAGTAACATCCATCAGCATTTAACCTGTGGTAATCATTGACCTGCTGATGCGCGAGTCCACGAGATTGTGATGATGATGAGGGTGTTCCAGTAAAGTGAAGCTTCATATCATCAAGTCCATTTGTAAATAACTAAATCAAGGTGTTCATGTGCCAAAAGCATGGACGCATCAACTCACTGTAAATAAAGGAAACTGGAAAAGCACCAGTGTTCACAGTGTTAACAGATAGAACATTTAAACAGGCTGTCACCATGCTGTAATGGACTGCTTTAGTAGATGTTGGCTAAACATTTATCTTTTTACCTGTATTTTACCAGGGATCTATGGAAAGCCTTGGTTCAGAGATATTTTTTAATTTAATTTTATTATTGGAATTTTAAAGAAAGGAGAAAAGCATCTAAATAGCAGTAAAATGTAATAAAAAGGTTCTGGCAGAATCTGGTGCTGAGTCCAATGAGAATTATGAGATTTCTATGCAGGATAATTATTAAAACTAAACCAAACATATAAAACGTGTCAGCTTTGTAACCATGTTAACAGGAGCGCTAACCCAAAAATAAACACAGTGTATGAATGGCATGTTGATGGATATTACTGCACAGAAAACCTTTTCCTGTCTGAAACTAACCAGACTGAAACTTGTTTACCTAAACTCAAATTATTTATGTGCTTCGTTTCAGTGCTGAAGATGCAAATATATAAAATTCTGGCAAAACCCTACAGAGGAGGGTGTTTCACAACCTGAGGCTAAACTTTCTCTTTCATCACCACACCCATCAGGTAGCAACTGACCTTATTTCTAACCCCGGTTGTTTTGTCTCTAATGCCACACTGATCCTTAGAAAGGCCGAAAGAAACCTGAGGTCACCTCTCAAAACCTGCTGTCAGGGATGAAAGGGTTGTCGCGGCAACACCTTCACCTCCATAGATGCTAGTAAACAACTACTTAACTTAATCCAGTCAGTAGTGAGCCTCACGCAAACCCCGCGTTTACCTTACAAGCTCAACGTTTGTTTTGGTAAATATAATAAAGCACAATGAGTACGTATGACATGGTCACCGGAGTTACGTTGCAGGATCATTTCTGAGCATTTTTGAGGCAGTTTGGTTTGGTTGGAAATCAGGTTTTCACTCGTAATGATGGAGAATAAAGAAAAAAACGAGGGAAAGCACAACTTTTTAAACTTTGAAACAGACTAAATATGCTACTAACTCTCCTATGATGAGAGTTTTGGTGAGGAATCTGACTAATTTATTAGTTTCTACTCAGTGGTAATAGCTTGGCATTTCATGAAGAAAATTTTGATCAATATTTCCTCTTTGAAAATATTTGCGACATTATCATAATTCTGCCTCCTTTACTGCTGCCATTAACTCGCATCATTGTCCTGGATTTGTTCTATATTCTCATTTTACCATCTCAAACACATAAAACTGACAGACTTGAACAAATAATCCATATATGAAGGGAAAAAACACATTTTAAAAGTGAATAACTGAGTTCATTGTGATTTGTCTTGGGGTTTTTTGTTTGTGTTTTGTTTCTGTAACATCTAGGAAGTGAATTCAGGAGACTGGCTAAACAAGCCCCACTGAATGAGATTGTTTCACCTAATCCTCCAAATACCCGCCGTTAAGAAATGTCTGGCACTGAGCATGAAAGCCTGACTACCTGGAACCTGCTAAACAAAAACAACTTGTATGGCTTTTTTCACGTGACCACAAACCATATATTCAAACAATAAGCAAATGCATGCTTAGAGGCAAAGTAAAAGAGCCACACCTCAAACTATACAGGCTAAAGGCCAATAAATAGACTTTAACCAGAGCAAATGAACTGGGAGGACATAAAAAGAGCCCAGTCTTTAATCTGCAGCACGTCCTGCTGACTTGTATGAAATACAGAGTTTATATAATACATGTGGATTGTACATGTGCTGCTGCATAATACATTTAGTTCCTTTGTTCAGGTATTTCTGAGACTAATTATCGAGATGCCAGTCTAAAGTCTACAGCACAAATAAAAACAAACAACCTCATTAAACATTATAAAAAGACACTCCAAGCACACTACAACGCATCCTGATGTCTATCTGGGATTTAGTTTACAAGCATTCCTGTGTGGTTTTCTGTGAATCAATGTTTGTTTTGCTATTTAATCCTCTCATTTCACTTGCAGCGATGCCAGGTAGGAGGTGAATCATCAGAAAGTAGTTTTCACTGCGGTTTTATCAAAATACCAAGGTAAATTAAAAAAAAACACAAATGTGAAACAACTGCAGCTGCAAATGTTTATACGGCAGCTCTATCACAGTTATAGCAGATGGTGCTTTCAGTAGCGTCTGATGCTCGGGTGAAAAGAGTCTGCTCGGTAAAGATGGACTGCATTTGACAGTTTGAATAAAGCATCAGACCCCTACTATGCTCTTCAACAAACACTTGAATAGTTATATGTGGTTGGAAACTGAAGACACAACTAGTCCTCTACACCAAGATGAAGCAGGAGAGAAACCTACAAATCCTTCAAATCATTTACTTCCTCATTAAACACTAAAGAAACTGACAAGTTAATGTTCAAACCGCTGAAATAAGTCATTTGTGGTGCATATTCATAGCAACACAACCCAAAATCCACAGGTAATTTACTACGTAACGCCATTCATCATGGCAAAATCATGCATCAAAGTATTTTTATTTTATTTTAAAGCTTAAAGTAATTTAATTTAACATTAATCTACTGAGTCATATCATAATAGGAAGTTTTAACAACATTTTATTGTGCAGCGCTTCTTTTTACAACTACAAAACACAAGACCACTTGTTAAAATGTAATAAGTTTATTTCTGACACTACATAAGTGTGTAAAGAGTGTGTGGAGTATTACTTTCCCCCGTCGCAAACCATGAAGTATGAAACTGGTTGCGTCAGGTGTGAGAGCAGAATGATGTGATGTACCAGCTAAATATTAGTCAGCAAACATAAAAATAGACAAGGTGCGAGGGGCCCTTCTACGTAGTGATGAGTCATGCCTGAATTTGTCACAGTCTTCATTCTGGTTTAGTTTTTGGTTTCTATTAGTTTGGACTTCTTTCGTTGTTTTAGAAAGGTTAGCTTTCTGCTCCTTTCTTTTCTTTGTTAGATTGTTTTCTTCCACATCGATGTTCTGCTAGTGGATTTTGCATGCGCCTCTTTAGTTGATTGATCCTCTGTGTGTTTTTATCTGCTCACCATCGTTGCTCTTCCTCTCCTTACATTTTGTTTGGATTAAGTTGAATTACTCAGCCAGAAGAATTGATTCTTTTATAAGTAAGGATGTGTCTAATGAATGTGGGTCTCCTTGGATCTGCCTCTGATCTCTGAAAGTGATAATAGTTTTAAAAACTTCCAGTGTAGTAGAAATCACTCAAAGCACTAGCACTTATTTAACCCATACCATCTGGTGGGAATTTAGTTACATGATTCTTTCAGCCATGTTTCCATCAGCGATTGTTTTCTGTATATTAATTCATGGAAATGCCAAAATTCATAAATATATCCTTTTTACCCCCAAAGAACTTCCTACAATTATCCAAAAAAATATATAAAGCAGATGGAAACATTTTTCTAAATACATTTTGACACATCAAACATTTTTCTCATAATTGATCACACTGTTAGCACTGTGGCTAACGGCTGCCTCTCCAGTAGCTCTCAACTTTTTTAGTATTTTCACCTTTTTTAAACCTTTTTCTTTTACTCTTCTTGCGAAGAGAGTGTGTTTGTGTTTTATACATGTATATTCTGTGAATATTTTTACCTTTAAGATGCAACAAAAAGCCAGTTCCTCTGAGTTTTTTTTACTAACAAGAGGAACTGATAGCGTTGCTAGTTCAATTAGATGCTAGCTCTGTGCACAAAAGGTTGACATATGACATGACATCCCGACTGAGCTGAGGAGGAGATTGCGAGGGTTGCAAGGCTAAGGCCAAGCTAAAGGCTCAGCCAGTGGAGAATCGGAGGCGCCACAATCCATCAATTCCCTCCGTTATCATGGGGAATGTGAACACGCTGCTGAACACGATTGACGAGCAATCCGTACTGTACAAACAGCGGACCTACCGGAAGAGCAGCATCTTTACGGAGACATGACTAAACCACCTTGTACTGGATGCTAACATGGACCTGCTGGGATTCACTGCTGTGAGAGCCGACAGAGACACCAAAGCGAGTGGAAAAAGTAAAAGGTGATCACCATCTTTGTTTACATTCTCTGAAAGCAGACACAGTCACTGCAAATGTGAAGATCCACTCTGTCACAGCAAGGCTGCAGACACAGAGGAGGGTATTGCATGTTCTATGTATTTTATGTTTGTTCTTTTCTAATGAAGATTCTTCCTTTGTTTATGTACAAGCTGCTGGAAAACAAATTCCCCTGAGGGAGTCATCCCAAAGGGATTAATAAAGTTACGTCTTAAAGGAGAACTTTGCTTTTTTTTAACCTGGGGTCTGTTGTCATCTTTCCTTCCATACATGTGAGTGATGTAGAA
>JBAMHV010000008.1:20018701-20032386 GCA_037177535.1 Pseudomugil gertrudae
TTCTACATCACTCACATGTATGGAAGGAAAGATGACAACAGACCCCAGGTTAAAAAAAAAGCGAAGTTCTCCTTTAAATCTTAGTTAAATCAACCTGGAGGCTGCACCCCTGCCAGTTTTGGGGCTTCCCCTATTATAACACACCTGACTCTAATTAAAGGGTAATTAGCCAACTTGTGCAGGTTGATGTGAAGCTCTGCATTAGTCTGTTAATCAGGTCAGATGTGTGTCAGGTGCATTGCAGCAGTAAAACTTCTAACACTTGCAGGACTGCGACCATCAAGAACTGGAGTTGCCCACTCCTGAGCTAAATAATAAAACTTGTCATACATAAAAATCATAAATGTTTTCTGAATAATTCCTGAAAAGCTTTCCAACATAATGGTATCAGCTTGTTTTCCCCTCTAAGCTTCCAGTTAGAAAATGCTTTTTCTTGCAAAGAACCATGCAAAATGCAGTCAGGCAGACAGTCCACGTCCCTAAAGCCAAGTTTCTGCAACCGAAGATCAAACTGTCAGGGTCTTCACCCTCAGCTGTCGCCCAGCTCACACTGCACCCAACCCCGTACGGCCCCTACCACAGATAATCAGATCACAGGAGGTGAGGCCATGTGACGTTACTTTTTGAGCTGAGCCTTGCCAGGCCCCATGGCCAAAGGCCCGGCCACCGGACGCTTGATTTCATGCCCCACCACCCAGAGGCAGGCTATGGTGACCCACATCCAGGCAAGGAAACCTTCTGTCCAATAATTTTTACCATCATGGAGGTCTCTAAGCAGGACTTGGTCTGGTGCCTCCCGTAGACACCTGCATGGGTAAAGCCCCCAACAACATAGCTGCTAGGATTTCCGAACATACAAGCCCCTCCACCATGGTAAGGTGGCAGCTCAGGGAGGAGGTGCTTTTAAATCCTTTTGCAAATAAAAAGAAACAGCACTGTTTTTTTCCTGCTTTACTCCTGAAAAGTTTCTTTCCAGCTCAGAAATGTGAAAACAGTGCTGTTATCTTTTGTCCAGTCGGTGGTTCATGTTCCGTCATTAGCACAGAGAGGTTTGGTGGTGTTTATGAAGGGAGGAGGCCCTGGACAGATCTGCTTTCCTGGGTCCTCTGGGATGAATCTGGCTGTGACTGGGATAAGTAATCTGGTTAGATTTGAGGCAGTGCCCACTGAACCGGACATCAGGGACTTCCTGTGGTAAAATCTGTGGAGCCAAACATTAACTATTATCATATCGCATTATGTCACTCTGTCTTTGGTCTCATTTGAGGAAGCACTGAAACAACTAGGTGAAAATATTAAGTTGCAGTACTGAATGCAGACTAATTGCACAATGACATGTTGATGGGCTGTTACTTTTTACTGGGAGTTCACATTTAAGTAATCATTTATTTAATCCCAGTTCTTTGTCTTGTCCGAGCACAGAGATCCATAAACAAACCACTTTTGGAGCTGGTTTGTTTAAGTTTAAGTTTTCCACTAAAAATGAGCCGGTCTGCTAAGTCCTCTGAAGTATTTTGTTGTCATTAGAAAAAGAACATACTGTATTTCAGTTTAAACAATATAACAAGCTCATGCAGGGTCAGAAGGATCCTATTGGCTGTCACTACTAGAGGCGATGAAACAAATACCTGCATAAATGTGTCCCATTTGCACACTGATCTGTTTCCGTCTAGTTAACAATATTTTCTGATGTTAAATCAAACAGTAGCTGCTTTAAAAGAAACCGTGTATACCACAGGGACAAATTCCTTTCCAATTATTTTACTTGATGAATGAAGAGAGCTTCAAGGGGGGGAGCTCGAAGCTCGTACTCGGATTTACTCTGCCACTCACTCTCTCCTTTAAAAACAGCTTTAATACTGGTGCAAACCTGCTTGTTTTCAGGACATTCGTGTACACATGCAGCAGTGGCACTTGCTTCCTCGGGGTAATCCGAGACTGAATGAACATAAGAAACTGTTTCTAAATATAGATGCATGTTCATTTTTCAGGTTTCCAATAACAGTGCATTGTAGAATACAAAGTTCATTTATTGTTGTATAAGAATTAATGCGTGCAAGACAATAATGACGTGGCAGGGTGTGTGTTTAGATGTTCTGAAGCGGACTTATAACAGCTAACTCTTCTTACTTCAAAACTTAGTTGAAACCTCACAACAAACTTAGGGATCAGCAACAGAAATAACAGTGCAAGTAGTCTGAGCACTCTATAAACAACATATTTACAGTTACTATCAATGAAAACAGTTAAAGTAGGTGAAACATCTTTATTTTGATCATTTAGAAGTTATAGTAATTTCCTGTGTTTATTTGTAGTTTTAAACAGGAAATTAAATGTATATGTTTTTTGGTTTACTTCTATTTGTTGCTTTCTATTTACTTGAATTGGTGCAGTTTGTGTCTGTTTTTTGCAATAATATAAGGAAAAATAGGTTAAATCACTGCCTTTTAATTTCTCTGAGTAATTCTTACTTATTAGGTAAATGAGCAGTACCTTTTAACGGGTTTGGACATGGTTAGTACTAATACAACTTAATAAAAGAAATAGTTTTGCTTTTTTTAACTCATAAAGTTTGTTCTTTGGCCTCAGTAGACAGTTTAATAGCCAAATCTCTATTTTGTTTTTATATTTACCTTTTACAAACACAATCTCAAATAAATCCTTATATATATTATAGCTCATTAACAAAGAAAAAGTTCAATTTAGTCTTTAAATTAAATGTAAAAGATGAAGTAGTACTGTGTAAGGGTTTCTAAATGATCACAGGTGACATCCTACCTCAGGTGGGTTTATACTAAACGCCTCTGCTATCTTCATGTACAGCTCCTTGACGTTGGTAAAGCCATCGATCCTCCCGGTGGGGCTTCCGTGAGCAAGCTGCGTGTGGAACACCAGTTTGGGCCTCTGGCTGGCAGGTGGAGGCGGGAGCCCCGCTCCGTTCACGGCGGATTTACCGAAGCTCGCGACACCTGCGTGTCCACCGCTGACCTCCTCGTTCTCCACTAAATGCTCCTTCGTCGCCTTGTTTTTCTTCCTCCATGGTCCCAAAGGCATCTTTTTTAAAAGTCTTCGCTTATTTTTTCTTTAATTAAAAAAAACTGTCCGCGCCGCTGTTATAACATTGAAGTGGATAACCTGTGGAGTTCCGTGCCCAACAGTCGCGTCGTCCTCATTTACTTCCTCGATTGCTTAATGCTCTTCTTCCTTCCGCCAACACTTTTCCTTTCCTCACCTGTGCGCAGCCGAGCTTTGACTCTGCTCTTCGGCTTGCAAATAAATGGTGTAAATATTCAACAGGTAGGGGGGTGAGTGTGGGATAAACCCTGACACAACCTGCCACTGTTGCTTAGTGCTCCTCGACTAACAATAGCCCTGTGTTATGCTATCAGCGTGCTGTGGGGCGCATGCGCAGTGGGACGCAGCCAGGGTGCACCTGTAAACCACCTCAGAGACATCAGACCAAAACAATTACTCTGACAATTAATTCCTAATTTGCACTTAATTTAAATATTGAATTAAACTTTATCAAACCATAATAAGATATTTTTAAAAAACGGTTACTTGAGATAATAAAGTATCTATTTCAGCTTAGTGATGGAAGATCCCCACATTATTTGATGACATCCAAGTTAACAAATTCTAAAACACAAACATGATAAGTTTACTGTTACTGAAAAGTAGGAAAATTACCTAATACTTTTCAGAAACTGCACACAGGCCATTTAGATCAGGTGTGTCCAAGTCTGGTCCTCGGGATCTATCATCATGCAACTTTTAGGTCCAACACACTTGAATCAAATGAACACCTTACTAGCAGGCTTCTGCAGAGCTGGATGACATGCGGAGGAAGGAATTTAGATTTTTTATTCAGGTGTGTTTGGAGGTGTGATGCATCTAAAAGTTGCAGGAAGGTAGAGCTCCAGGACCAGTTTTCTTCACTTCCTTTCAACAAACTCTACATAGTGACAATCATTTAACAATGCACTGACAGAAATCATTATCAGACATACATTGTTATCCGATTTCAGACCAGTTTGTCTCCTCTGAATCATGCGAGAAGAATTGCGGACTGGCAAGCTCCCACGCTGAGCAGATGTGTTTACACTCCAGCCTCCCTGGATGATAGTGACTCAGCATTTGCACAAATCTTTGACACATTCTGATGTACACACGAAGTATTTCAGGGACAGATGGGGCATTTGATACAAATATTTGCTCGAGAGAGGTGTAATTAGTGCCATTCAGCTGCCTCCATCATACAGACATGTGGATGTGGCCTCTTTTGCTAGGATCAGCAGACCCTCCCTTTGAAGAGTCATGTCTTATGAAGAGTTAAAGGGCGTCCCCTTGTGGGAAAACAGAGTATTCCTGTGTTGGCAGCTGAAAACGAGCAGCTGAGGTCATACAGCTATATTTAAACATTCATACTTTTACCATTAGTAACTTATTTTTGTCCAGGTATTTTTAATTTTGCTCTTTGCACATCAGAAACGGGACGGCATATGTTGGACAAGAACAAAATATTCACATCTCACTATCAAAATAGAGGTTAATTTCATTTTCTGAGATTTAAAAAGAACCTCTTTTATAACGCTGCTAAGCAGGCTATCAATAACCATTAACAGTTCTAGCAATTTTCATCACGACACTATTAATTTCATGGAGGAGGACACGTTAAATGCCTCTTTCTCCACCACTGAAACGCCTCAGCATCATTTCATGTGGAAATATTTATTTTAAAATTCAAGTTTTGCATGTAAAAAGCACACAATGCATGAGTCGAATTCATTCAAACTCCTTTTGCACACAAATAATAATATAGCTTCTGATCTAGAGAACAGTCTGATAAAATGAACATGAAGGATTTTGTGTTTGGCAACTCTTTCACAGCCCAATATTTCCACTCAACAAAAAGATAAATAGACTGTTGCAAAGCCCACTTACTTTCCACATAAAAGTCCGAGCGGTCTTTCACTTGCAGCTGAGCAGCATGCATGTTACTTATAAAAACAACAAATAGCTCAAAAATAGAGATTGCACATTCATCGCTTGGGGGTCCATCTGTGGACTGTCGCAGCAGTCCTTGTGAGAGTGTCTCTAAATGAATGCCATCATGCCGTTTTCCCCGCCTCATTCAGTGTGCGTCCTTCATCCTAAGTAGGTAAATGGCGTTTCAGGACGTCCTTGGCGTTGCCGGGCAATGTGTCGGGAAAGTTCACATCAAACTCCACCACCAGATCTCCTCTCTGCTCCGGATTTTTGGGGAAAGGGAGACCTTGTCCGGCTACAGTTCTTCTCATGCCGGGCTTGATGACGTCCGTGACCTTCATGTTGCATGTATTCCCGTCTATCGTTGACACGGTAACCGAGCATCCACATAGAGACTGCAAAGACAGCAAGAAGGGTGCAAGTGAGAATCATCTCCCACACATGATCACAAATATAACACATGCATTGTGACATTGGCTGAGATTGATGCAAAAATAAATGAAGGTTTTGTTTCAGGTGCACCTGAAAAACACGTCTGTAACTCAGTCAGCAGCATCCCTAATAATGTGAGACCAAAATGAATGCAGAGGGTTGCTGTCATCATCACCAGGCAACAGAGAGATTTCACTAATGACCACACTGCTGTGACTAACAGCCTAATAACAATAGACATTTAAACAAATTCATATTAAGAGCAAGGAGGCACAACAAACACTGTATCCATGTTACTCAGAGCAGAACAACAGAAAGCCCCCATCTTCAGTAAATATGCCAACATTTGCTCACTGCTACAGGCTGCATGAGCCTAACGGCACTGCCATGTAGAAGAGCCTAAATGGGATATTATTTAATATCAATATATCAACTATATGTAATGACTTGGATCTAAAACGGTTTGTAATGATGACACTGAAAATATATATGTAAAGTTTGACATCTAAGAGCATCAGTTTCATTTATCCAAATGTCCAAAAGATGTTCAACGGGGGTAATAAAGGAAGATTTCTGATCAAGCTGTTGCAGAGTTTGCTTAATTTTATATTAAAAACTAACTAAATGACCTTTTCAACAAGTTGGCTGTTTAAACTATTCTGCATTAAATAGACAGGAAGTTCAACTCTACCTTGTTCCACCATGTTTGTAGCTTAATAGCAGCGATACGCTAATCTCCCAGCAGAGAAACATTTTATTGGTAAGTTTACTATAAATGTCAACATATCAGATTACCTGGAAGTCCACGACCTTATTTGGCAGACCCACAGCAAATACTGTGACGTAATAGATAAAAAATGTAATAGAGAAAATTAAACAGACTGAAAAATATGACCACAAACAATATAAAGATATATGCGCATCATCAGGAAGGAATACATTTACATTTTCTGCATTCCTAAACACTTAAAAGTGCACAAAAACATGGATTTAAGGGCTAAAAAATAGTCTGTTTCTGTATGATACAATTAGCCACATCATTATGAAAGAATGCTGATATTTACAACATATCATGGCATTTGTTTGCATGTTTATGCACAGCGCTCCGATGATCCCTTCACAACATTTAAACCAACTTCAGGTCCAGTTTGGACTGGATCATTAAATATTTTGTTTTTCATTCAGTCTCTTGGAGATTTGTGCTTGGGCTTTTTGTCCTGTTACAGGAAGCGGTTTCAGCTCATTCAGGATTGACTGCCCGGTGTCCTGTGCTTGGTGTGAGGTGTTTGTGCCTATTTGCTGTTTGGTTTTAACACCATGTGGTGCTGTGCATTAGGACCAATTGCTCTCATATTCCAAGACCAGTATTCTTCTGCTGCAAATGTCCCAGATGTTAGCATTTAGCATGCTAACATCTAGTATTAGCTAGTATTATGTTGTTGTGACAGCCCTGGGCCGACCTGGTAGTAGTTTTGTTGTTTTCCTGTCTTTCCTTTCAGGCCAGGTGTGTTGTGATGGTGATGGGGGACTGAGGACAACTAGCCAGGGTCTCTAATCTACCATAAAACAGCCCATCCTGGAGTCCAGACCCCTGTCCATCCTTTCTCATGGACCTAAATTTTTAATTATCTTTCTATATTATGTAAATCTTACAACTTACAGTATACATCTTACTGTTATTTGAAATTAAATGAAAAATACTTTATTAATCCCAGAAGGACATTCAAGTTTACAACAGCTTTTTCAGGTTACTGGTGATCCAGTGTTTGTTACTGGGGAAGCACCTCATTGTTCCTGTTGGGATGATGCCGTCCACACAGAAGTTTATATAATCCGTCACACACTCAGTCAAGCTGTTGATTTCATCTCCACGAGGTTCACAGAGGATATTCCAGCCTGTAGCCTCGAAGCATCCTCTCAGAGCATCTTCAGCATCGTCAGACCAGGTTTTAATAGTCTTTCTAATGACAGGTTGTTTGTCATTTGAAAGTAATTTTGGATAAAAAGTTTGATTCCTCTGCAGGAATCGCTTCAAGCACCCCTGCTCTCCTGCCCTTTGCATTAAGTGATCCCATACGCAGAAGCAGCGAGATTTAGCACTGAGATTTAAGGAGAGTGGGATGAATCATATAAGTACATCTTGCACCTTGTGCACGTTGGTGGGCGACACCTCTCTGCCATCCACTGTCATCATACTGATGATCCAGATTATATAAAAGCACGATTAAAGTGTGTGTAACTCTATGCTCATTCAGGATGCCAGTAGTTTCCAGGGTTTTGAGGCAGACTACCTACAGCTATTGATCGTAACCAGAGGGGGGGTGAGGCAGAGTTTTAAAATTGAATGTGAACTTGAAACCAGTGTGTGACTAATCCATCTATCAGCCTCTATTAATAGTGAAACACTCAGCTGAAGTTACCAAAATGGAAATAGCCTCACCTGTCTTAAGCTCACACGGACAGGATACACGATGTTGGAGCCTTCCCGCCTGAAGTGGGGGTGAGGTTTATCCTTTATGACGAAGACAATGTCGGCTGGAATGGTGCCGGGCGACTCGTCTCCTTCTCGCGGGAACGTGATCTTGGTTCCCTCTTTCCAGCCTCGCTTGATCTCAATAGTGAGGATCTTGTCCTCCGTCCGCATGGTCCTGCCATCCGGGTTTAGCCTCTTGCGAGAGATTTTCATCCGCTTGGTGCACCCGTGGAAGACCTCCTCCAGGGTGACCCGCAGTTCGTGGATGATGGCTGGGTCCTGCTTGCGGCGCTGCTGGCCGACGTGGCCGTCTCGAGGGAAGCCGTTCATGTTGAAGCTGGGGAAGGAGCTGAAGGGGTCGTTTCCATCCACCTCCATGTCATCGTCATCTCGCCCGTTCGCTTTACGGCCAAAAAACATCTCGAAGGGGTTGGAACCGCCGAAGAACGTGGCGAAGGTGGCATGAGGGTCCCCGTGGAAGGTGTACGTGAAGGTGGGGCCTTGTCCATCAGCAGTGGGCCCGTTTCCTCCCTTCAGACCTGATCAGCAACAGAAATGATTGATCAGTTATGGTACCAGCATCACTGAGGGTTTAGAAAACGTAATGCTGCAAAGGAAGCGCTTTGACAGCAGAGATGCATGGTCCAGATGAGCAGAACAGCATGAATATGCTATATAACATTACGATATCTGGCATGATATATGTGGAAATGGTTTTAATCAAATACTAAAGAGGATTATAAAGTTTGTTAGTAAAAAAATCTGTTTTTTTATTGAATTCAAATACATATGTTTAGATAAAAGCATCTCTGATTTTGGTTTGGTTTGTCCATTATGGGTCACCGTAGTCCTGTGGGGGGAAAAAAATCACAGATTCTGTTCAAGAGGATCTGAAGTATTTCTAGTTTTTATGTAATTCTGCAGATCCTGCAGGCTGGAACGGGTTACGGGTTGAGTCTTTCGCTTTTCTTGTTGTAAGGAGTGTAACCATGGCAACATCAGGAAAAGTGCAACACTTTTCTGGAGACGGGTATGTGCAGTACCAGCTCATTGAATTTAAAGCCAGTCTTTTTGGAGCTGAGATACAAACCTGGAGCCATTTGTCTTATTTTGGGCTGAAACGTACCTTCTACACGCCTGTTCTGTTTCTTTCTTTCTTTTGAAGATTAATCCACAGATATACCCAAACACCACGACTAAATCAATGCATGCGGATCCATAAAAGTAATGGGACAACTTAGCAAAATGAAAGAGCCAAAGGGTAATAGCAAAGAGAAGGCTTCACACTGACTTCTTTTTAGAATATGGTATATTATGGGGCCTTTAATAAATAATGGACCAATTAATTTCTTAGTAACAAATCAGATGATGGATTAGTGCTTCTAATGACCAGTTAAGAGTAATCTCAGATGTTCCCAGGCTTCATAAAACCCACAATAAAAAACATCTGGTAATATTCAGTGTAAATTATGGGTAAAAATGTGAAGTTGACATCAGGTTGGTCCACACATTTCCATTCCTGTCCATCCCTACATGCATTTTTTAAATTGTTTTTGTTTTAAAGTCTGTTTTATGGTTAAAATACTCAGTAAATTTGCTGCCTGTGTGTGAAAATCAGTGGAAATGGGGGCAGACACTGATTATTCTGAAATCAGAAGCTTATGTGAGAAAAAAAATGATGTAATGGGCTTATCCTTATAATAAAAAGCACAGAGCTGCTATGGGCCCTGCTGAACAGCTGTCTTATGGGCCTGCTATGTTGCTGCTTGCAAAGTGTGATTTGAATTAAAGCAAATTAGTGTTTTACATGTAAAAATCCAGCTTTACAGCAGTTTTATGATGGTTTTGCTTGTTAACTGGAAACATTAGGGAAATACATCCCCTCCTAAAAGACAAAACAGCGACATAATAAAACACATTACCTTCTTCTCCATATTGATCATAAATGTCCCTTTTCTTCGGATCGCTCAGGACTTCATATGCTTCAGCGATTTCCTTAAATTTCTCCTCGGCCGCTGCGGACTTGTTTTTGTCCGGATGCCATTTCAGCGCTTGTTTCCTGTAAGCTTTCTTTATGTCATCGTCTGTGGCTCCTTTAGAGATACCAAGCGTCTTATAATAATCCTTACCCATTATCGCCAGAAACGGAAAATATAGAGAATAAAATAAAGAGGAGCGCTGCGGACCAGATGGTCACAGTGCGCAGATGAACAATGCGCAAACTGACACAGTTTGCGCAATGTGAACCATTTGGAGCTGGTTCGTCAACGCTGTGGATCTTCTGTTATTTATCCGTGACTAGATGACCCTCTTTAAATAGCCACAGCTCCCACCCCTGCATCCACAGCGCCAAAGTGAAGTTAGACAGGAGGAAGATGCTGCTTCCGGTGTTTTTCACAATAAGGTTCAGTATTTTCTAAATCTTGTTGGTAAACTTTCAGTGTTAATTTTTAGACTGTGATTTACTTATAATATTTTCTTTATATTTCTTATATTTTATGATAATCCTGCTTTCTTTTTGAGTGTTTTGTGTTGCTTTCCATCATTTAAAATGATTATTATGACTCAATGCAAGCAGGAGGCAGTTTATAATGTTTCTGAACATCTTTATTTATATTTAGCATTGGTTTGTCTTTTGTTTAACTCCATCCATCCATCCATCCATTTTCTACCGCTTGATCCATCGGTCTTAGTGCCTTGCTTGGTTTAATAAAGGTTTAGTTATTTATTTGTTTTGTAAGACACAATCTATTGTGCTCTTGCAAAAGTGGGTTTTCAAAAAATTGTTTATGGACCCTAAAAATACAAATAGTTTTTTAAAGGATTAAGCAAAAAGTCCAGAGGCCTCTATCATATTTTTATATATTGCATGGAACTAACAGAAAATATGTCCACTAATTTATTAATAAAAAATAAAAGCATTGATGTAACAACATTTATGTACAAATACAGTATCTCTAAAGTTGTCATCAGAAGTATTTTCCAGACATTTTTCTTAGCTCTTCTTTTAAAGTTTTTAAAGTTTTTTAAGATGTTCTCACATTGTTGGGATAATGTTGATGTCTGTGCTGAGGCTACTCTGGCTTTTTACCAACTTTTCTTACTCATGGATCCAAAAAAGGTCAAGACTTTTTTTGATTGTTGTTGTTTTTGCTGTTTTGTTTGCTTTTGTAGAAGCATTAAAATATATTTTTCATCATTTGGCTGACAAATATTTCCCAAAACAAAGCTTGCATTTTGAAAGTCAGCTTCCGGTTTGGTTGTGTCCAGCTTTTTTATACAGTCTATGGTCTGAACTGGAATTCAGAGGCTCTTTCTAGAATCCAAGTTTCATCATTCACTAAATGGGGCTTTGCACATCGTCCAGGTGAGAGATGAACAAAAAGAGGTCCTGTTAGTGGGTGTTTTTCATGACCTCATCAAAACCGACACCTGTAAAAAACAAAAACAAACAAACAAACAAACAAAACAACTGGTCATGCTAGTTGACTAACATAATTAGTTGTCAGAGGCTCCTTTAGTTGGTTTTAATGTGATTAATTTTCCAGCATGTTGATTCACCTGTTCCAACATGTTTTGAGATGTTTTAACAAATTTAGAATGAGTGAATATTTTTTAATAAATTATGAGGTTCCAGTTTCAACATCTGAAATATTGTTTATAACCTGCTGGGAAATATAAGATTGCAACAAATGGCATCTGGTTTTAACATACATTTAACACAACGTCCCTGTTTTGGGCATTTTTTGGTTGTATTTGTTTAATATTTAATAAAGATGAAGAGATCCTTGATGAATACGTTTCAGTTTTCAGACTATGTTAAAGCAACTGAGACAATAGACTAATAATGATAAACTAAACAACTGAAAGCACCCAACATTGGAGATTACACACGTTAAAAAGTCAGAATAATATATAAATATGCTGTTGAAGTTTTCCCTGAGTAGTAGCTGAGTTTTACCAGAGTTTAGCTTAAAAATATACATTTGCATGATAAATGTAATATTGTATCATTGGTAACCACAAACTGTAGTGTTTTCTAGCGTAATTATTTATCTCATTATCACCATGATGATGCCACAAAGCAGAGGAGAAAGCACAGAAGTCTGGAGACCATAGACTGTGCTGAAGACGATGTTTTCTGCAGCCACAGCGCCACCTGCTGCACGCCACCGGAAGTGCATGTCCTGTGCTGGTGCGTGCTCTCCTGCTGCAGCGACCATGAGTCAGCGTCAGTGCAGAGCTGCAGGTTAATAATCTGTCATAATCATCTCAGTATAAAGGTCCTGATGCGAATTAAGCACGTTGTGCTTCTTTTTTTTGGTTGTTTTGTACAACTTAAGAAATTAATTTTCTGCAAGAAGCATGGACCAGTTCCGCGGGTTGTTCGTGAAACTGGACCAGAACAATGATGGGTTCATTTCAGTGGCAGAACTTCACGACGAAATGAGGAAACACGGGATCTCCTCAGCGGACGGAAAGGTCCAGGTAAAACATTTAAATGGTGTAATAACACTGACACAAACCTCTTTCTGCTTCATTCACAAATGTTCATGTCTTTCAGAATATTATTGATTCTTATGACACAGACAAAGATGGCCTGCTGGATTATAAAGAGTTTCTAAGCTACATGATGGACAGAGAAAGAAAGTGGAAAATTTACTTTCACGACCTTGACAAGAACAAATGTGGTGAGTGAGTCGTCTTCATACACATGTGAAATATCACTTTTGTTCCAGGAAAAATGTCATAAAGTGCACAATAACTTCTAATCAGTTCTTTTGTAACTATTGCACCTCCTGTGTTAACATCCTTTAAAGAATTTTTAACATAATTTGCACAAATACATACAGTGTGTGTTCCCATACACACGTTTTCTTTATAAAGTTAAATAAAAGTTTGTTTAATTACAGTAAAATGTGCAGACAGGAAAGACTGGCACAGAAACACAAGAGGTGTTTATGGTTCATATAATATAGCAGCTCAATGATCTTTGCACTCAGTCATCATTTGATACTGTAAATAATGGGACCAGTAGGACCAGTATGTGTTTGTAACTTTGTGTATTTCTTCTTTGATCAGGGGAGATTGACCAGGAAGACATCATAAGTTTGTTTAAGGAGTTAGGAGTGGTCTTATCAAAGCCGAATGCAAAAAAAGTTATACAAATGTAAGATTTCTTTTGTCCATTACCTCATGGATATTAAAGCACTTGATTCATTATCATTGATTTATTTAAAAAAAACAAATGCAGTGATGTTATATCATTATACAAATGAAAACATCCCATAATGCTCTTTTAGAGTTTATTTCAGCATACTGTGTGCATCAGTCATATTCTTCATTTAGGAGGATCATTAGTTCAAACTGAGATGGTAAAAGTTCTGATGTCAGTTATTGATTTGCAGATTTTGAATCACTTTAATGAGCTTCTTCATTCAGTCTACATGAGCTACATCAGCAGTTTAATGATGCTAAACAAAAAGAAAAATAAAGAACAAATAAGAGGAAAACATGCAAGCACTCTTTCACTTCTAAGGTTTTATGTGTCACTTATTTACTGAGTCTTATATGTGCAACACTAGGCCTTAAGAAACTAAACTAAAATGCAGAAAATAGTGTGTGGAAAATATACAACTGCAGTGTTTCTATTAGAAGTGTTGTTTTTAAATATTATTCCCTGAAATCAGTAGGTTAAATGTTACTTAATCCAGTATATGAGAAAGAGACAAAAACCAGAGATTTATCTTATTTCAATTGACAATTCTTTGTTTAAGGAAGAAAGAGAAAA
>JBAMHV010000008.1:20032591-20051332 GCA_037177535.1 Pseudomugil gertrudae
ACAGCAAAGGGTCTCTCAGGGTTAAAAGTTCATCTACAGGCCAGACCCTAAAAGTAATAAAGGTTCACACTATACTTATTCTTTAAATGACTAATAATAAAAACTAAAGTAAACTAGTAGAAATTATTATATATAAACTACAAAAATGAATGAATATAAAATATACCTAAAATATTTCCTTCAGAAGGTATTATTAATCAAATGCACTCGATCAATCATCAGTGGATGTGAGCATCTCCATGCAAGAAGACGCCTGATCAAACCATAAGAAGTTTGTAACGATGTTGTTTGGACAGCTGGGATCAAAGTAGAGATAGCCGGCTACAAGTGATTAAAACATAAACATGTTAAGACTCGATGTTGCAAATAAGTCACATTTTTAAATTGTTGTGGAGGAATCCTAAGAGAGTTGTGCAAACCTCAGTGGACTGAGGCAACATGTCGAACAGGTCAGTGTTTTAATCACCTCCTGACATAAAGAACTCTGTGAATCATAGAAATGAAAGAGTGCTTTTATTTTGTCTCAACATGATCTTCATTTAGCCCAAAGCCATTAAGCCTGCAGGTACAAAAGAAGAAAGACGTGCATCAGAGTCTGTTCTTTGTCTGGGATGTAATAAATCACTGCTCTGGATTTTTAGGCTTTCACTGAGTTCTAACGTCACAGAGCTCGTCATAAAGATTTCCTGGTGAGTTTTTTTGCTGTAACCAGTATGGATAAGGACAGTTCCATGACGGTAGACTGGGGTGAATTCCTGCACCATATCATCCTCAACCCTGTGGACAACATCGGGGAGCTGGTGTCGTCATGGAAACACAGTCTGGTAAAATCATCATTTAAAAAGAAAAATTACTCCAAAGGATGTTTTTATAAAACTCTGCTGGTTCTCTGGCAGGTTTTTGATGTTGGAGAGAGCCGTGCGATGCCCATCGAGTTCCCCGAAGAGGCGTCTGGTTTGGGTGCCTGGAGAACGTTCGTTCTAGCCTCAGGACTGGCAGATGCTGTGTCTCGATCTGTGACGGCACCCATAGACCGGCTGAAGACCCAGCTTCAGGTCAGGTGTCATTACCAATTAGGATTTTTTTAGCTGAAAAACAATCCAACAAATGTGCGGTGAGCTTTAAGTTGAATGTAAAGCTCTCTACTCAGTCACAAACTAACCATCCCTTCTTATGAGAGGGCTGTGCAAGATTCAGGACTGCACTGGTGCCAGTAAGGCATGAGCAGAACTAGAAAGTTTATGTGGTTTGCAGGCGACTGTCCCTGTCTGTCACAGCTGTTGCTGGTGCCAGGGTAAATCCTGGCCAGTCAGACCCTAAAAAGAACCTCATATTGTTTGTCTGGCACAGATGATGATGATGAGTGAACTAGCTTGATATTTTGGTACTCCTATCGCCTCCTCCAAGGTCGGTCGAGTCAACTGTCAGGGTTGAAATGATAGATTTCAGAGATGGAGTGTCTCTTAGCAGGGTTGAGGGTAAGCAAAGGGCCATTTGAGGACCTGGGCGGGTTATTGGGAAAGAGGGGGAAGGCGGTTTGAAGAGGGGGGTTGTGAGAGGGGGAAAGTCCAAGGCTGGCTGCCAGTTCTGCAAAATGAGTCAAGATGTCTTTGTACATGTCCCTTTTTGCCAGATATTAAAGGTAGGGTCTGAGAGCAAGGGTGGAAATGAATGCCTTACGGCTCTTAGGAGGGACTCGTGCAGTAAGGAGGGAATGTAAGGACAATTGTGCAGAACGTAGTTCTATCTGGACCCATGAAGGACCAGTGTCAGGTCCTCTGTCAAGCCAATATCAAAAATGATACACGCTCATACATTTGTTTTTTATAGATGACAGAGAGAGACGTTAAAAAGCTGCATGGAAGAATGGACATCTTTGGGATATTGTGGAGGAATTTGGGTGTATGTTTGGCCTCAGTACAAGATGTTATTGCAAGATGACTATGGGATGGATCAGAAGGGTTCCTGGTGGTGTTATAAGGTTAAGGCATCAAAGAGTCTCGTACATTAGTCTTGTACATGCAGAGCTTTGTCACATTGAGTGAGTATGATGGGGTCTAACATTCCCACCATAATGTTTTGTTGTTTGTTGCTTGCAGGTTACAGGATCCAAGGCCCTCTCTCAAGGATTTAAGGAGATGAGGGCGGGTGGTTTACGGTCGATGTGGCAAGGCAACGCCGTCAATGTGATGAAGGGAACTCCTCAGTCGACTCTGCAATGTCTTATCTACACACAGGTGAGGGCCCAGCTGCACAGGCTCCTCACTTTAAATAATCCATGAACGGCTTGTTGTTTCTGATTGAGCAGTGCACTCAGAGTCATTCTGCTCCACCCAGATGAAGGTTTACACCCAAAGCAAAACCCAGGAGACTCTGACAGTTCAGCAGCGCTTCGGCTTGGGTTGCATCTCCGGAGCCGTGGCTCACGCCGTTTTCTACCCTTTAGAGGTATCAAAGATCAGAGGCAGGTCGGAGTGTTTTAACATCTCCTTCCAGTCTCTCGTTTCATTACTTCCACATTAGACAAATGAATCTTCTGATTAGCAGTATTTTTCATTAATGAGAGTCACTTATAAAACTGAGGGAATTTCTGCTTAATGATGAAAATGGCATTAAATTGTGTGTTGATATTATTGTAGTTTTTTTTGGTTACAAAATGGAGATTTTGCTCCTATTTTGAGACAGGAAATAAAAAACTAAAGGCTACTTAGGCCTTTTTTGTCATGTTTTCTGTAAATATAGTGATAATATCATTATTATTAAGGCTCTTGGGTACAATACTGTTTTATTTAGTTACAGAAACTTATCAAAAAAAGGTAAAGTAAACCGTGTTTGGTCTGTTACAGTATTTCTCTCTTTTAATAATACTAAGTGTTGTGTTTAATATCATTAGAAAACCTAATTAGTTACCTTTTAATGAGGGATAACTGGATTATACTTCTGTAAAAGGAGAAATGCAGCAATACGTGTACATAATGTGCATTTAGCTCATATAGCACTGACCATGTGTTTAGCTGTGCTGCTCATTCTACAAATGCACAAGTTAAATCTCATTGTAAATGCAACTAATTAGACTTTCCAACAATGTGTAATAAAACACCAGTTTGTGTTATTAAAGGATTTTGAAATAATTAAGTACATATTAATGCATATTGCATTTAAGAAATGTGTTTATTTAAGCATCCTGACAGTCCTCATATCTGTTCTGCAGGTGTTAAAGGTGAGGCTGAACTTGCAGCAAGCTGGCACGTATCATGGTGTCACAGCGTGTGCCAGATCCATCTACAGACACGAGTCTTTGTCCTCCTTTTACAGAGGCTTCAAACCCAGCATCCTCTGTATGATCCCCTATGCAGGTGTAGAGTGTGCAGTTCATCAGGTGAGGCTGAGCAAAAGTAACACGGTTAGGTGTGTGTGTGCTTTTTTTTTTAAATAGAGAGACTAATGTGCTTCTTCTTGCAGTCAATCGTTAGCTGGGCAAAGAACGAGGCGGCCTACAACAGTGAATCCAAACTGTTCTTCTTCAGTTTTGTGGCTTTTGCTTCGGGACAAGTAAGCAGTTACCCGCTGGCAGTCATCCGAACTCAGCAACAAGCGCAAGGTAGCTTCTGTATCTCTCTGCAACAGTTTCATATCTCAGTAGGGAATCTGTTATTGTTTCACTCATCATCATTTAACTTGGTTTCCAGCTTTCAGTACCGATTCCCGCCCAACCTCAGGGGTATTGCCAGGACTCGTTGGGATATATGAAAGAAATGGATTTAGAGGATTTTATAACGGCATGGGAGCCAGCTTCATCAGAGCTTTTCCCTGCGCACTCATAAACTACACTCTGACGAGAAAATTTGAAGATCTGTTTTCTTCCACGGAGTATGTGAATTAAGTGTTAAAATGAATGGTAATTTGATGAAACGGTTGATGCAGGTTGTGTGTCTTTCCTTAAACAAAAACCCTCACTGAGGTCAGATGCATGTTTGATTTGTTACATACGAGCGAGTGACGACCGCTGGTCACTTCAAGTGTGCCGTGTAAATAAGCAAATGTTGTATTGCAAGATGTTTCATTAAAAATCTGATGTACTCAATCAGTCAGACAGAATTTGGGTACGTTTATTTGATATGATTGATTACTGGAATTTGATTTATAACCTAATAACTTGCATTATTAATTAAAATAAGAAAAAACAGCCACTATATATAGAAAGCCAAATCAGAACATTTTTAATCAGTGGAGTAACACATGAAACAGTTTAAGAGATTTACAAAGTTTAGTCTGAAGCTTGTATAACTAAACAGAACTGACCATCATCTGTCTCACAGAGACAAACGTGTTTTGAGAGTAATTAATGCAGATGCTTACTGAAACTACTCGTGTTTTTTTGGACTGTTTATTTTACTCAAGGTTGAGCTAGATCACTATTACACTCTTGTATTTAGTACTGTACTGGATTACAAAACTTTACAATTTTATTGTTTAATCATTTCTTTTAGAAAAACTACATAAAAAGAATAAATGCAGCCACACAATTTTGAGTGCCACACATGTTTTTGTCCTTTTTCAACATTATCAGTGCAAGCTAAATGCTCCTGGTATCATTTTTAGTTTAGTAAAATCAAATTACTGTCAACCTAAATGTGTATTAGACGTGTTACAGTCTATTACACGGTACTCCAAAAACACTTATTAAAATGTGGGAGAACCATACACAACTACAACAACCTGGCACGTCCTCTCATCTTCACTAAATCTTCACTGTTAACCAGTGAGCACAACATGTTCCACCATTTGACCTTTGACCCTGCTGGACTGCTGCAATAGAGTGCTGCTGCACCATGCTTCTGGTACTGCTAATCAGGCCTATTAACAATAACTCAAAACAAGAATAAGTTGTTAGGCTTTGATTTTTGATTTTTTTCAATTTGTTCATGAACATAACTCATACTGCTGCTCATTCCATAAATTCTAAGGTAAATGCATACAGTTTTTCTGTGCCAGATATACCTAATATATTATTGGTCAGTCTTAAATGAAAAACACCAACAAAGACATTGATATGAGTAAAAATGAATATAATTATATAACAAGGGTTCATGTTATTATTTTTTTTATCACTGGTTGACTAAATCGAATCGTTACGTCTGTTATCGCGAGACTACAGATTTTACGTTAATTTTCTCGTCTGCAAGACGTGAATGAAACCCGCCATCTTGTAGCGCCACCGAGGAGAAGAGCAGCAGATATGGCAGACTACAGCAGCGTGGCTCCCCCGTCCTCTAACGCCGGAGGTGGAATGAACGATGCTTTTAAAGATGCTCTACAGCGAGCACGACAGGTAATGAGAAGAATACGACCATTTCCACGATTATTACGTAAAAGCCATGGCAGAAAAGAAGTTGTAGTGATTTTCATTGTTTTTTTTTTTTGGTCGTTGAGATCGCGAGAGGCTAAGCTAAGCTAGTCTGCAGTAATGGCTAACGTCACGACACTTAAGGTGATAGCAGATCAAGTTCCAGACGCGATTAGTGCCAAGAGCTCAGACTAAAATAAAAACATTTCATGCCTAATCCTTAAATGCGATGTTTGCATGTTTCATCAATATTTAACGGTTTCTAATGAGAAAATTTCGGCGCTCCTTTGTTGGTCCGACTTCCGGACAGTAAAGTAGGCCACAAGCAGCGTGCTTCTTAAAATACTTCACTTTCGGAAAGCATATGTCTAATCTTAACCTCTCTTTTTCTTATCTACTTTTGATCTATTCTTTCAGATCGCAGCGAAAATCGGCGGCGATGGCGTTGCAGCTCCCCCAACTAATGAATTTGGCTACGGAGGCCAGAAAAGGCCCCTGGAGGACGCTGGTGGGTATTTTCCCATGCCTAACCTGGATATCGGTCAGTGGCTCAAATCGATTTCAAAGCAAAATTTTAATGGTTAATCCTTGCCTGCGTGTTTTTATTTCTACTAAGTACACTTTCACATTAGTATTAATCCTCCCTAACCCAGCTTTATGTATGCAGTAAGGCACTATCATGTATTTTTTATCAGTAAGGCTAACACTGTACAAGATGTTATTTATTTAACAGCTAAATTAAACTTATACAAAGCTGTGTAACCATGACTTGAGATGCATGTGTAATTGGATGTTTGTTTGCTTCCACAGCTGTTATGTATCAACGACAATGTGAATATATTATTTGTTTAGGTAGTGAATCAGTCAGTGTGTATTATAATGTAATGTTTAGAAATGTGTAATATGATTAAAGTTAGAAAGCTTAGCTTAGCTTAGATTGTTATGAATGAAATAATGAAATTGCCTCTCCCTTTATAAACAAATACTAAGCATCTTCTGGGATGTAGGCCTGACACTAGGATTGTAAATTAGACTGCATCTCTATCAACCAGATTTGAATAAACTAGCTAATGTATACTTCAGATTTGTGTGCATCCCTTTCATCCACTTTTTAAACATTGGACAGTGTTGAGTCATGTCACTGACAATAATTGCTTAAACAAATCCTTTGCAGGTTGATTTAACAAAAGGTTGGTAGGTGTAAGTGGTACTGATGCTGTTTATTATGTCACCCGGTTACAGATCAGCCAGAGACCAAGAAAGTAGCAACAAATGATGGTAAGTTATTGTTTTTTTTTTCTTTCTTAAATCTAAGTAACTGTCCAGAACCAGTCTTGCAGTTGAGTGAATCAATTACTCTTCATTATATCTATGGATCTCTTCTGCTCATTTTACAGCATTCTCTGCAATGGGAGGAATGGGTGGCCCCCCAAGGTATGTGGCAAAGTTTCATTCAGATGTTTATGAGCTTGGCCTCACCAGTCCTGTACAAGTTTCCAGTGATTTTATTTTCATTCCCAGGTCAATGTCAGAAGAATTCAAGGTTCCTGATGGGATGGTTGGATTTAGTAAGTATTTGCTTTAAAGCAAACTGTCATTCTCGTTTGTTTGTATTTGATATTTAAGTTTTTACCTTTGTTTTGTAGTTATTGGAAGAGGAGGCGAGCAAATCTCACGTATCCAGCAGGAGTCTGGCTGTAAAATACAGATTGCTCCTGGTAGGTTTGATCTTGTATATGTTGTATTTATGGTATTTAATATGATGCATTTTTGGTTTTGGTATGCAGTGCAGTTTTCTATTAACTACTGCTTCTGGTTTTAGACAGCGGCGGTATGCCTGAGAGGTCGGTGACATTAACAGGAGCACCAGAATCGATCCAGTAAGTGCCCTGGCTCCTGTCAGTGTTGTTACATACAGCATCTGAAACTGAAAGCCTCGATCCCAATCTATTTGTTTTGCATAATTTTTCTGTTATCAGATCTGCAAAGAGGTTACTGACAGAGATAGTGGAGAAGGGACGCCCAGCTCCAGCGTTCCACCACAATGACGGACCCGGGATGACTGTTCAGGAAATCATGGTGCCTGCTTCCAAAGCCGGTCTTGTCATCGGTAAAGGAGGGGAGACGATCAAAAGCCTTCAGGTCAGAATGCAGGATAATATTGTCATGATGCCCATGATGCTCGGATTATTGTGCAATTATTGAGTTTGGTTTTTGGTCGCCAGGAAAGAGCTGGAGTGAAGATGGTCATGATCCAAGATGGACCCCAGAACACGGGTGCAGACAAACCCCTCCGCATTTCAGGAGAACCCTTCAAAGTTCAAGTGAGTTTTCCTCGTGACTAATTCACGTATTTTTAATATGATCATAACAAGATGCCTGGATTAGTCAACACACAAAAAGTGTTTTATAAGATGTCTGAATCCTTTTTCTCTTTAGCAAGCCAAAGAGATGGTGATGGAGCTGATCAGAGACCAGGGTTTCAGGGAGCAGCGAGGCGAGTACGGCTCAAGGATTGGCGGCGGTGGCGGCGGCGACAGTTTAGATGTGAGGGGTTTGTTTTTTGGTCAGGTTTTGTTTAACTTATATTTGAAGGTGAATTAAGTGTGATTGTTCTGTTGCACATACAGGTCCCTGTTCCACGGTTTGCAGTGGGAATTGTTATTGGGAGAAATGGAGAGATGATCAAGAAAATACAGAACGACACAGGCGTCAGAATCCAGTTCAAACCAGGTGAGTGACTCTGCTGAAAAGCTGGCTGATACAACATTTAGACTGGTAGGGAAGTGTGTACGGTCTATGATGAGAACTCATGCACCACGCTGAGAAGCTGATGGATAACCCTAACCCTAAACTTCTGAGACCTGAACACAGAGCCGCAGCACAGTGATCATCTTAAATTACAGTTTAAAAAACATTTTATGACATATTGTAGGTTAATTTGCTGTCAGCGCAACACAAGTTGACTGAATTTCTGATGGATTTTTTTTCTTCCCTCTGACCAGATGATGGTAGCACACCAGACAGGATAGCACAGATCATGGGTCCTCCTGACCAGGCTCAGCATGCAGCAGAGATCATTTCCGACCTGCTGAGGAGTGTCCAGGCTGGGGGACCGCCAGGACACGGAGGTGGCAGGGGACGCGGTCGCGGGCAGGGCAACTGGAACATGGGCCCCCCTGGTGGTCTGCAGGAGTTTACCTTCACAGTTCCAACCATGAAGACCGGCCTGATCATTGGAAAAGGTGTGTCTCTCCTCAGCAACATATTTATCACTCCAGATGATGGAGTGAGAAACTATTAGTAGATTTTAGAGCGTTAACAGTTGTGCTTCATGGACGTGTGTGAACCAGGTGGTGAGACAATCAAGGGCATCAGCCAGCAGTCTGGAGCCCGGATCGAGCTACAGAGGAATCCTCCACCCAATGCTGATCCAAACATCAAGATGTTCACTGTCAGAGGCTCCCCTCAACAGATCGACTACGCCAGGCAGCTGGTAGAGGAGAAAATTGGGGTGAGACACTCTGAATCTTACATAATTATGCCCCATATAAATCCTTTCCTCACCATAAACTTTTTTACTAACTGTAGTATTTGTTCCTTTTCAGGGTCCAGTTACTCCAATGGGTGGCCCACATGGGCCCCCTGGTCCACACGGAGGACCGGGCCCACATGGCCCTCCAGGGCCACCTGGACCTCCAGGGGCTCCCATGGGCCCATACAACCCTGGACCATACAACCAGGGACCTCCTGGACCACAGTATGTTCACTCTCAGCTGTTAAATTTATGATAAATTATTAAGCTGAAATGGAGGCTGTGAAGAGCTGAGAGTTTTTTTCTATCATCAGTGGTCCTCCTGCTCCATATCAGCCTCAAGGTTGGGGTAATGGTTATCCACATTGGCAACAGGGACAACCTGACCCAAGTGAGTAGTACTAAAAGCAAAAACACTTACACGGGTATAACTTAGGGACAGTGAATAAAGCTAAAATCACACCTTAACATGCAGCTTTAAGCGCGCCTGTATGTCTGCGTTTATGTGGTAACAAAACAACTTGTTTGTTTTAACCAGATAAAGCAGCTGCAGACGCCAACGCAGCAGCGTGGGCAGCCTATTATGCTCAGTACAGCCAGCAGCCGCAGGCTTCCATGACTCCAACCAGTGGAGCTCCAGGCACAACTCAAGCCAATGGCCAAGGTAACAGAGGTGCCCTTTAAATAAGTACACGCTGCTTTTAGAAGATGCAGCCTGCTGAGACGAGCTTAGACAGGCGTAGTCCATTAGATTCACTTTAGCTGGGTCCTGTGCTCATGTCTTCCTGCTGTTGCTAATTGAAAACAGGTCTCACTTTGAAATGACTTTGCCTTTGCAGAGCTTTTCTTTTTTGATATTACCCCAGGGACAGGATAGTTTTCCTCCACCACCCCTAGGCTTGACAGCCCAACCCAGGCAGGTGGAGGACAGACCGTTGAGAATGATTGACTAATTACAAGTACCGTCTTTTTTAACAGGTGATCCACAGGCTGCAGGTCAGAGTGGACAGACAGATTACACCAAGGCCTGGGAGGAATATTACAAGAAAATGGGTATATGATTGTAGTTTCAGTGTTCACCTGTTAACAGAAGCCAGTCTAAACAGCCACAGCCACTTTCAATCAGCTTCCTTTTCAGGTCTGGGTATCTGGCCTGCTGCTTTTCAGTGTGCCTCCACTTTGTTCTTAACATTTGATGCCTGTGCTGTTTAGACTGCAACACTTTTTGACTATCTGCAGGACTGAGCTGTTGACACAGAACCACCTACATGAGCTTATATTGTCTAGATTATCTCAGGGCTTTATCTGGACCGATGGCATGAACCATGGATGTTTCATTGTTTCATTGAATGTGTGTAGAGTTAAATGTTCATGTTTGAATTGTGGGTTTTGGATATAAGCCATATAGGATGTGGATTGTCTTTCTGTCTTCTCGTTGTTCAGCTCTCGAACACATTGAGTCATATATTTTTCTTGTCTTCACAGGTCAACAGAGTCAACAACCTCAGGACTACACAAAAGCCTGGGAGGAGTATTATAAGAAACAAGGTTTGTGAAAAGATTTAAACTTCCTGTGAGATGTTCAGCGTCTTAGTTAATAGAGATTTAAACAGTAATCATTAATATATATGAAAACATTCTCCAGTAGTGCTGCTATTTTTGTTAAAGGGTGGTTGGTTTCTCTATCAGTGCTCTGTTGTAGAGTTTCTGTTTTCACAACTGCCCGATAGAAGAGCAGAAGGTTTCTGACCTGCAACCCAGAGATGAGGGTGGTGGGTTCGTTCCCCTTCTCACAACATCTTCTCCCTCACGTATTAAAGACTTTGTGTATAGTTTTATTAGGGTTTTAGATTTCATTGATATAATATTCTACATGGTTGTTTTGCAGGCTGGTAAATGGACATTATTATAAGATACATCAGGTTTATCATATCGGTCCCGTCCTCATTTGCCTTTTAAAGAGCTGGGTCACACTGCTGTTCACGTCTCGTCGGACCGGTTGCTTCAGGAATGTTGTGTCTGCAGCAGAGTCCCACTGAGGATTTTTATCAGACAGAATCACCATGTGCACTTCACGTTACTGTGTGAGGGATTTAACAATAGTTCTTTTAGTTTCTTTAGCGTTCATAGTGCAGGATATTTACCACATGCTAAAATATGCAAAAACTGTCAGGAATAATTCAGCGATGCAATAATAAACTGACCTCTTTTGCTACAGGAGCTGTACACAAGGATTAGAACAGTTTATAAATGCAGGAGATGGTTTATGTACAGTATTACATTTAGGTTTAACAGGGGAACCAACTTGCGTATTGCTGAACATTTCTCTACCATTGGCAATAAGATAATTGAGCCTAGGTTTTTTATTTTTTTGGTCATGTAGTTGCATATATGGAAAGTTAAATTCACCTAGAATATCTTTAGTATGCAGTGACTGTCTGGTAAATTATAATATAAATCATCTGTAAATTGTAATCTGGTGATTTTAAGATTAAAGCTTGGCCAGTAAGGTTATTCACTTTATCACATTACTGTTCCACAGATCTGTATCTATAGAAGTGTGTGTATTTAACATCTGCTTATTTAATAATTAACTAGATAATTGTCCACAAAACTTTCTCACCACCTTGATCAGCTGTTTAATTTAAAATATTTGTTCAACATTGCATCAGTAAAAATGTGGAAGCTTTAACAGTCTGCTTCATGATTTTAACCACGCACATCCCGACTGTCCAACCAGTCACACAATACTGGCTGTAAGTAATGTGTCAAACTGTTTTCAGCAAACAAAATGATGCCATTTTCTTCTTGGTGCTTGGGGAAACGAGGGAAAATGATCACCTCTCGTGGAGGATGTTACAAGCTTTACCTGACTGGTTCTTGCTCAAGGCTTTCAGATATAAAGTGCTGTGTTTCTGCTGTAGTAATGAGTTGTTTTTGTTTGACCCTCCAGGTCAAGCAGCCCCTCAGGCTGCTCCAGCAGCAGCGGCTGCTGCCACTCAGCCCGGTGGCCAGCCAGACTACAGCGCTGCCTGGGCAGAGTACTACCGGCAGCAGGCTGCTTACTATGGCACAGCTAACCCTCAGGCCATGGGTGCAGCACCGCAAGCTCCTCAGGTACACACTGGATTAGAATCCGTCTTCCAACATTGATGTGCACTCAGCCTTTTTGCACCGTAACCATCTTCCTTCCTCAGGGTTTTGCAGGGTTCCAGTGACCGTAGCAGCTTCACTACTTTAACCAAACCTCTTCCTTCCTAAACAGGCTTTTTCATTTTTTAGCTTTTTATTTTGGGAAGCTGAGTCCTCTGTTTCTGCTGTTAACATGCAATGTATCTTCTATGTATTTCTTCTGCACAGGGCCAGTAATGTGAAGTGGACATAAAGTAAATGCTACATTGTCGAAACAAAATCCTTTGTTAAATGTTTGGATGCAGACGCCTTGATGAAGATCTTAAATTTCCTTGGTTTGAAAGTGTTTCACATAGATGGCAGATAACCCGGAGAACACGTCCTCAGATTCTTTTTTTCTTCTGTTGTTTTGTTTGTTTGTTTTTTTTCTTGTAAAGGCTTTGTTTTTAGTGAGGTAATTATACATATGGTCATTCCAGCCCTGTATCTACATTAAATGTGGTTAGAAGTCATGTTTATTAAACTGTAGACATTACCATGTAAATCATCTCAGTTTTAAAAATGCTGTTGCCTGTTGTGTTTTTGCAATAAAACAAACTGAAACCTCCTGTGTTGGTAAGTTGGGGTGGTTGAGGCATTTCTGTATGTTTTTGTTTACCTGGGGTTGGGGAGGTTGAAGCGAAAGCCATGTGTGGGTTCAGTTGTCTCAAAAGGTTGACTTGGAAGTTTTGCTGTCCTGTCTCTCTCCAACTGTCTATAAGGCTTGTAGAAAACATGCGAGTGCAATGATCCAGAGTGGCTCAGATCGACAAACGTCCTTATGAATCCTGTTTCCCGACGTAATTTACTGTAGCTGTAGACTCATGTTTTGTTCTAAGAAAGTTGACAGGTATCTGAATTGTCTCTCATGCATTAATTGCGTTGCTGTGGCCCTTTTTTAAAAACAAACCTTTGCTTTTGCCTGGTTTGCAGATATTGTCGAGCTTGTATTCTTTTTCTTTGTTGCCTTGATAGTCACTTCCTCTTCCACAGGCAAGTTTAGAAAAGCGGTAAGCAGGTATTCTGAACATGTTCCTCAGAAAATGTGGTTTCAAGAAATGTTGCATATTTTTTAGTGTCCTTTTTTGTGCTGTTCTTTTTCCAGGACAGTCAGGTAAATTGCCACTGTATTTAAAACGTGTATTGAAACATTTGCCTTGCCCATTTCCAAATGTGTATAAATTTGTTTTTTAAAATGTTTTTTTAATATAAAAACATTGCAAAAATGGTCTGCTGTGCCCATTCTGTTAGTGTTTATCCAATATAAGAACGTAGATGCTGTAGGGTTGGGGGTGGCTAAGCAGTCTCATCATCCATCTGTTGAACCCTCCTGTAATGTAAGTACAAAACTGACTTGATTGAGAAGTACTATTTTATGCTATATAAACTGCAGAAGATGTAGTATTTTTGTCAAAAATTGCTATTCCCCCCTCCCGTCCTGGGTAAGTATGAAATGTTCTGAGAGACGTAGTATTAAAAAACTTTATTGATTCTTGTACCACATGTTTCTGAGACTTGATGATTCCATAACCTGTAGACTTTGAGTCTGATTTAGATTGTGTAGGTAGCATTTCAGTGACGGTTTTTCTGAACCGAGTGGTTTAAATGTCAGTGCTCTTCTCTGTTGGGAAGAACTGTGCAAGGATGTGGTTTTTGCGTTCTGAATATCTGACCTGAGTGCCATGAAGTTAATTTTTTACATGCCATTAATTGCAACAAAATGCCTAATTCCAGTTTAGCATGCTTAGGTTTCTGCTATGTCCTATATAAGCATGTGGTATGCTAGTAGTGGAAGTGTTTTCGAATAGTTCAGTACTGATGATCAATTCTGATGGAGCACTGTTGTGAAAGGCTGTTTTATGAAGACAGACTATTTGACTGCATTGTTCACTGATGGCAAACAGTGCAATATATCTGATCTTTGCAGTGTCATCCCAGACCTTGCACCTTAGGTTCTGCTGCATAACACAGGTAAGCAAAGCCTAAGGAAACAGTGTTTTTGTCCAGTGATTATGAGCCATATACATGCAAGAAATGCTTACCTGTGTCGTTAACATGTATATATGCCTCGTCGTTAAAGAAATGTCCAGGATATTACCATATGAACTGTCCTTTTTGAGGATCTGTTTACTTTATTGAACTGCATGATGAGCTGTATCACTTGTTACGTGAAGTTGTACACCTAAGTGATTTTTTTCCCCCACTCCAAAAAGTTGCATAAGTGGAAATGCTCTTGCAAATATCTGCTTAATATTTGATAAAGGCTTTGTCTTTGCATCTGGTAAGTCTGACTGCGACTGTACAGGGATGCTGTAAGTTGACACTGGTATAACCAACTGCATGCCTTGCACACCTGTTGCCAGAAGTTAGCAATGTGCTCAAATGCTAGGTGGAAATTGGTTAAGTACATGCCTTTTTTTGTGTGAACTTGCCCTTAAGTGCAGTACATATATATTATTCAAACACTGCTGCCTTCACTTCTCGCTCACAGTGTTGGAGGATGCTGCAGACTTAGGTCGTAGAATCAGGCCGTGTCGTAGTTTGTCCCCCCTTTCCCCCGAAAAGGAGGAATCCTTTGAGTCAATCCCACTGCTGAGCGTAGACCGTTCAAGAGCTCCAGTGATAAGGTAAAGCAGCAACGCAATGAAATTTAAAGTCTGTGATTGCAAAGTGATGGTCAGATTCATGTTTTGACATCTTGGATTTCCTTTGTTTTGCCCATACCCATGATGCCATAGTGTATTTAGAACTGTTTGATGGTTGTTTGTGATTGCCTTCATCTATAACTGTACTTCAAAACAACTTTAGAAAGTTGGAGGAGAGCAGGAACTGATCTACTTTAATGATCCATGCAGCAATTTCACTTGGAGTGAAAGGGTCCCTTATGGCTTGAGCTCTCCCACTGTGTGAGATGCTCTATTTTTAATTCGGAGATCAAGGGGATGTAGAGGACAAAACAAGGAGCATGCCTTAGAGGTAAATGAGGGTTCATGTGTTGTGTATAACTTGCTTTGGGGTTTTTTTTATGACTGATGATTGAGATGTTGCCATGTTGATAAATAAAGTTGTTACAAACTGGACCAAAGGCCCTGGGTTTTATTTTCAACACATCCACAAGCAAAGAAATAACAAAGCTGTTCTCTTTATTTGCTCATTTTACACATAGTTGACACATTTCCATCCCTCTGAACAAAAGTTCCTCCCACACGTCTGCATCCAAACACTGAATTTTACAGTAAACATTTCTGTTCCTGAAAAGACCCCTTACTCTAGGAACATATGAATTTGGAGCCTTCTCATTAGATGTGATCAATATCCTGAAACAATGAAGTTTATCATTCAAAATGAGTCAAACTGCTTTATACATTTATAATTGTAGCATCTGAGTTGTGCATGTTCTCTATATGGCAGTGACTGATGAGCACAATGATAAACGGCAAGCTCCCCCAACAAACCTGTACACTACTGACCAAAACAAGGCTCAAAATATGCATTTTGTAATGAGTTCCACTGACGGCAGCTCGATCCCATTACTCCTACCGTCATCCCTCCATTTTTTAAAGATAAAAACATCCTTTTTATGTTTGGGGATCTTAAATCCCTCAAAATGCATCCATAAGTGTTACATGACCACTCTTATCCCATAGTGTCCTGTTGCTAATGCTCAGCAAGATGCCATACATTCAGTCTGCATTTACTAATGAATACAAGAAAAACCACAACTACAAAATAAACCCTGCATCTTAATAAATATGATAAAATATCATTTAAAGTCACAAATTGCTATTATACTGCAATAAATATGCCTTCTTTTCCACAGGGCAATAGCTTAGGTTTTGATTTAAAATATTATTGCTGTGATATTTCATACTGATGTGCACAGCTATGGCACTGTGAAATGGGGTTGGGGGAAGGAGGAAGAGGCCACATTAAATACAGGTGTGAAGCCAGAAAACCAATCTGGATCCACAGCACGTGTAATGAAAGCTGTGATAAGTGAATGTGCGATAGGACTATAGAACATTTATGTTTGCAGTCATAGCAGACCAGAGATACGCTCTCAGCTTTCTTTGGTCCAATAGTTGGTGAAAACTCGCCACAGTTTCCTCTCATAATACCTTTGCCTCTAACAGGGTGCTGGTAACCAGCTGCACCTGTGAGGAATTGCAGCCGTTCAGGGACCGCAGGGAGTCTGCTTCCAGGTAGGCCAGCAGCAGTTCAGAGCGTCGATGCAGTAGGTGGAGCATGTCCTCTGTCAGGCTCTCCACCGAAGAGTAACGCACTTTGTCCAGGTCAAAAATGTCCTTCAGGAAGTGGACTACCTGATCCTGCAAAATAGATAAAGTTACATCTTTAGAAGATTAGCTGCAGTTTTTGGTGGCCATTTTTAACTTGTGTCTGCAGGACACATGTTTTTATTAAAGCTGGATGAAAACCAGCCACTAACAGAAGAAAAGATAGCAGATGTCCTGTCATCTGGATTAGGTTTCTGACCTTGAAGAAGCAGCAGAAGTCATGCAGGGAGCTTTTCGGCCCAAGGAAGCCCCACGCCAGAACAGGGCTGATCTGTTCACACACTACATAGAAGTGGGCGATGAAGCCATCAGGAACCTAAAACAAACAGCATAGGCCTCAGATGGTTGAATTTCCTAACTGTTCTGCATAGTAAGTAACATGATAACAAGCATTAAAGGCTCATTTATGCTCTGCGCAGAGGAGACACACAGACGGTAGTTTCATTAGTCTTCTAGTTATGTGTTTAATCTGGTGTGTCTTCAGGGTCCTTGTGGACCCGTCACTCATCACAGTCAACCGAGCAATAACAGGGGCAGTATTAAGCTGACATTCAACCACTAAAAAGACCAGACAAAATGAGGAATAAGAAGTTGATGATGCAGATTGCCATATAAAAGGAACAAAAGACAACAGAATGTAGAAATGGCTGTTTTTTAACCGGCTTAACAACCATGGCAATGTGGACCACAGACCGTATATAAGGGTGGCCGTTGCCTCTGTGAAGTCACCTTTAGGTTTCTGAAGAGCAGACTAGAAGCTCAGTACGTGGTGCTCACTGCTGCCATATTGGCAGCATGTCCCAGGAAATACAGGAGGTGGAGCGGAGAGGGGGGCTGTGAGTGTGGGGGTGGAGGATGGATGTATATCCAACTCTGAACTGCCTGTAGCTAAGAGCTTATAATCTATAAGAGATATATAAACTGGTTCTAAGAAAAGCTAACAGAGCTAAATGGGCTGTTAGCCGACAAAAACCGCATCTGTGCTACTTTGTCTACTTGCCAGGCTTAATGATAATACAAGATTAAATAACATAAAAATGGATGAGTTTAAAAAAAAAAAATTCACCCCTCACAGTTGTGTTGACGGTAAACTCCACCTATTAAACTTAAAATAGTTTCTTTAACCAGGCTGTAAACATGTTTATTTCTGCAGTGAAATTAGCATTTAACATAGAAGTCTAAGGTAATTTGCTCAGTTTAGAGGCCCCCTAGTGGATGAGGGGAGAACTACAAATTTGTTTGCTTGTAAAAGATGGATGGAAGTATGAAGATGTCGTCCCCATTTACGTACGTCAGGGAGCATAAATGGTCCTTAAGACAACAATTCTCTCCAACATACTAGATTAATGTGTCAAAGGAAATGCAGGCTAGATGCAAACAAAAAGTTTTTCTTTCAGATGAAGGGGATTAAATAAAAATATGTTGGCTGTTTGACACTCTTACCTTCATGTGTTGCCTCTTCTGCTTCAGTACAGACCAACAGCTTGATGCCACTGCCTGTGGTGTATAAACATTGATGACTTAATGCAAAGCCAAAATCCACCACTGCAAAGGTATCTGATATTTTCACTTTGTAATTCAACTCACTGTCTCCTTAAAGGAGCTGTTGAGCCAGCGGTTATTGATCACATTTTGGATAGAGACAGGCGGATTTTCCAAGTCCTCAAAGGAGTCCATCAGGATGAAGTCCAGAACAACGTCGTAGAAGTTCAAGTGTCTCACCTGGTGACGATTAGTAAGAAATGTAAGTTAGCTTTAATCACACTGAAACTGGGCTCCCCTCCCCCCATGTTTTGTGCAATGTTAATGAATTAGGCAGTATTACTCATACAGTAATATATTTATTGTATTTTTCTATAAAAATCCATCTGCTTAGCCCTCTGCATGCTCAAATCCACTAGCTGGTGGTAATACATGCTGGCTGTTATCGAGTCATTTGTAACTTGGTAATTATGCATGACTTGTTGGCCTTACAGCCCTACATGTCTTACATGTCTTCCTACTTCAACGCACCCGACTCAGATTTAGTGTATGTGGAGTGGTTGTGATGCACGTGTTTGTGTGTGACAGAGCAGGTGTGTCACACTGTCATATAAAGTAGATAAATAATAATTTCTGGAAGCTGTGAGACTGTTGAACTCTGTAGGACCCCTGTAGCCCCCCTGCTGCATATCATAGCTGGACATTCATAACACACTATATAAATGCAGTTTTTGCACAATGCATACATTGCACATTTAACAGCCTTACTTGTATATATTCATCTTAGTCTGTTTTATATATTTTACTTATAACTTTTTTTATACTTTGTCTGCTTTCTTTTCTATTGTTGTTGTTGGGCTTGCACCTGAGACCAGGGTAACAAATTTCGTTCCAGCCCATGTACTTACATG
>JBAMHV010000008.1:20066912-20134223 GCA_037177535.1 Pseudomugil gertrudae
TCCAATGAAGCCGCCATCCCGGCCTCAACACGTTTGCTTCTTCTGATGTTTTTCTTTTTCTTTACCATGAGCAACAGCTTTTCAGACAACAATTCACTCGATTAATTAATTCGCCTCCTCTCCTCTCTCACAAACGACCTCCGTCCGCCCCAAGCCATCCTGTAGGCGCCAAAGTAAAAGCATGGCCCCTTCAGGTGATTATTGTAGAGTTTCTGCGCCCCCTTCCGGTTTTCTTCAATTATACCACATGAGACGGGCTTTTCCAAGGTGTTTTACCATAAAGATGATGATGATAATAATAATATTAATAATAGCAATAATAATAATAATAATAATAATAATAATAATAATAATAATAATAATAATAATAATAATAAACATTTAAAGGGAAAATTTAACTTCTGTAAAATTATATATTTTACCTGTAAAATATGTAAACTGAAATTTGAAATAATTCAATTAACATCTCATAGGTTAGACTTTTAAATCAGGACTAATTCAGTTTATAAAACTCGTTAAACAAAATGTTGACTAATAAAATATTTACATTATTTTCACTCTGCCTCTTTACAATAATGCAGATGATTGTTAATGTATTTTTCTTTTATTAGTCTTTAGATATTTTCCAAAAGAAAGTGTTCAAACAGAAAATATCTTCATCTAAATATATTTTCACGATGGAGGAAAGATGCTGATAAGGTTTAAAGGCACTTTCCCTCGTTTTACGCTAGATGACATTGGGGATGGTTTATTGTGTATTATCTTTAATAATCAGGTGACTTTTACAAATTCAGTTCTATTTATCTTTAATTAAACAGGTCGAAGAGCAATGTTATGACAAAGCTACTGATATATGTTAAATGTTTTTACATTACAGATACTTTTAGATGATAATATAAAATTTTATTTGACAGCTTATACTAAGGTCATTGTGATAATATGCTGCTACAATCGCATTAAAGTTTAAAGACCTTAAAACAAAAGATAATACTTAGTATTGGGGAGGGTTTGTGCAGTTTTTTTAAAAACCGAAAAGGAGGCGGGGCCATTAGTAACGTTAGCAACCACGCTGAGATACAGGAGCTCTTATCGATACAGTGACGGATTGCTTTCTTAAATATGTATTCAGAAACATACTCAACCTATGCCTGACGCCTCGAGCACAGTTGGATCTACAAGAGAAGCTGCGTTTGTTGTTATCGAGCTGGTAAGGATCGAAGCTTGTTTTTGGATGCCACTTAGCTGCCGCTGACTCCAGTGTAGTCGGTTACCTTCATGAACGCTAGCAGGCTAATCAGTTAGCACGTTAACAGGGAGATGGTTATTGGTCATAAGCAATCACACAGAAACATTATTGTAAGATTTGCCATATATGTATTAATTTCTGAGGGGGTCATTGTGAATGTTGGGACTAGCTCGTCAAAGGTTTCACTGGCTTGATGAGCTACCATCATCGAGCTAATGCTAACAGCGAAAGATTGCGACTCAGCCTGTGACGCTGTCAATGCCTCGCCTGATTTTGACAGTTCACTTTAAAGAGCACGGGACAAAACCAACGCTATCCACTTTTAAAATGTGAGCTGCTTTTCTCTGAAAACGAGCATAGGGATAGCTTTTTAAACTGCAGCAATCCCAAAGCCTAGTTCTTACTGAAAAATTGATACCCTAGACCTAGCTTACCATTGACTTTCAGCTAAAACCGATAACGTCATATTTCAAATCATTGGTTGGTGTTAACCTGTTTTGATATCCTGCTTGCTATAATTTACCTATAAATGGATATATGCTTTTTAAAAATAGTGTGCCTTTATGAGATAATGTATATGATAACATTATTAGCATTTATTTAGGATAACTTGGGTTTTTGGAAGTGTTTTTTGTGTTTGTGTGAAGGCCCCACCCAATAAGATATGTTGAATAGGATTTAACTGAGGTGGATAATAAATTGACATGATCACACACATGAACAGAAAAATATATTATAAATATATTTATTTGGAGAGAAAATAGCAGCTTAAATGTAGTGAAAGTACCATTTTTGCTAATTTAGCTTAATCTCTGTATTGCATTTACTGATGCAGGACTTTATCATTGCTACAGTTACATGAAGAAGAGATAGTTTAAACTGTATCCAGTTTGTGGTATTATTATCTGCTTTTTGATGAGATATTTAATCACTTTAACACTGAAAATGAGGAAGTATTTGGGTAAATATCTCAGTCTTTCAAAGTATGTTCCTGGCTATTCAGTGCAAAGTTAAAACTTTGAACAGTACTAGATTAATCTTTAACACGGTGTTGTAGTTAAGTCTTCTATAATACATTGTTTAAGCAGTTAAACTTAAAATGAGCTAATAACAAAGGTTGTTTGTTTACTATGGTGGAGCAGAAATGAAAATGTTTCCTTGTTAAATATGCAGAAATGGAAAAGAAAGTAAGACAAAAACTAACGCTGCTATACAACCATTTCAAAATGGATTTATTTACCGTACTTTCCATTTCTGGCGTTTAATATCCTGGAACGTTGTCATGTTGCCCATTGTAGATTATTAATGATGGTAATGAAAGGATGGTTTGTGATGGCAAGAGTGTTTTCCTGGATACTGCGTTGTCACTGCTGGCTCAGTAGTAAAACCACCAGCTAATTTCTTTGTGTATACTACTAGCTACTAATATTAACTTCAACAAGGGACACTAACTTTATTTTGCTTGACCTTTTGATATAAAGTAAAGTTGAGGTCAATTACTAAATCATAGTATTAAGATTACCTCCCAGATCTTTTCTTTGATCAGCATGTTTGAGTTGAACATTTCTATGAAAGTACAGATATGTAAACCAGACTTTGTGTTGACAAAGTGAAGAAACAGATATATCGACTTGCACCTTGTGAACATGAACTTTAAGTCTGGTGCTCTCTTGTGTTTATGCTCATCTTTCTATTAACCTGTTGGGGAAACAGGTTGTGCTTAAATGACCTCCTTACAGCAGAGTACAGTTAGAGATTTACATCTTTAAACAACAAAAACCTGAATGAAAGGGTAGGGTGCAGTTGGCCTTCAATTATTTTTTTTAGGTCTGAGGAAGTTTTTTTTTAGGCAGAGAGCTTAAAAGAGAGATATTAGTCATTACATTAACTCTAAATATTGAAGTATTAACAGCTGCTGTGGCAATCAGAAAACATTAGCAAGCTGATAAATTATCATATTACCATCTCTGTTATGCAGTGGAGTTGCTTTTATAAAAGTTTTATTAAAATATAACCTTTTATTTAGTTTTTTTGTGATAGTCTCTTGTTACTTGAGAAGATGGAAACCATTTGCTCAACTGCTATTATTTAATAACTCAGGATGTGTGTGATCCTCTGTCACTGTACCATCGTGCCTGTTGCTTTTCTGTTGGCTACAAAGATAAAAACCTTGTGGCCTTTTCATGAGGCATGGTATTAAAAAGGTCCACTGGTTTCTTGTCTTTCCAATTCAGTTTTATTTGCTTAGCGCTGCTTTACAACAATGTGATTTCAGGGCATCAGTTTGTGCCAGTTCATGATAAATAGACTAGTTAGGGAAAACCATCAGATTGCATCAAATCTTGACTTTGATCTAATCTCCTGTTATGAATGTGCATGAGGAGACGGTGGAAAGGAAAACTTCCTTTAAACAAGAAGGAAGACCCTTCAGGTGATGGAGAACAGTCTTTTGCCTTGACTGGTTGGGTTGGAGAGGACGGGAAAGACGGATCAATATGCACTGCAACTTTTATCCAGGAACACCTGCAATCTCTCAATTGACTTGTTTTTGGGAAACGGGTTGTTCCTAAATGTCCTTTTTTGCAATTTAGCAAAGTAAAGTTAGTGCTTTATGTCTTCAAACAAACAACACATAATTACATTTCCCCCCACTGTAAATAAAAAATATTATCTGACAAGTAAAGTCATGGTTTTAAGGATAAATGCAGGGTTGTGACAGGAGGAGGTTTTAAACTTACATATTTTTAAAAGAATATCATTTATGTTAATAGTTTGGGATTATTTGCATTTGATTTAATTCCTTCATATTTCTGACTCTGTTCTGAGTGACTCATAATAAATCTGTTTGATTAATAGCTGCTCGTACTCATTTGGCTCCTGCTGGATTTTTCTATTCCATTAAAACCACCAGGAATGGATATTGGGTGTACATTTTTATTCTCGTCACTGCATTATTTTTATAAAGGCGCTGCTTCATCCATCCCCTTTTCAAACCTTGCATCTGTGCCTGTGGTGCTGATGTTGGGAAATGTAGATGCTGGTTTGAAATAGATGAATATTCAATTTTGTGAAATGATATTGAGCTTTAGCTGAACCAAATGTGGGCCTGAGTTAAAAACAAAGCACCTGCACACACGGCTAACAGTGATCAAAAAAATATGCAACAGGTATTTACATAACACAGGCTCATAGCTTCTGTCACGCCATGCAAATCACACGTTTGGGTGTGTCGGCTTTCTGTTCTGGCTCGGTGAGTTATTGACGGCTCCTTTTTGATTCACTACTTGGCAAGTCATTGTCTGATAAGTAAAGGATGGGAAAGCACTTCCTGGTTTACTGCAGCATGACTGTTGCTTCCGTTTCTCATGTCCAGTATAAAATGTTGAGTTAATTTTGCTCTTGAAACAAGCAGTTCCTCTTTTGTTTTACAAGTAGGAATTCAGGAAGTCACACGACTCAAAATGCACGTTTTTGTGCTGAATGTTGTTATTCTTTTCCCTCTGTCTTTTCCTCAGAGCGGTCGGTGAGCGATGCCGCCAGCATCCAGCTGTGACTGCCCCCACCTGGACTGTGTGGGCGAGATCACAAAGGAGGAACTTATTCAGAAGTCCCATGTGAGATACCCCGTTTCCTGACCTTTCCCACTCTCCACTTATCTTTACCCTTTTAATAAGTCATTTATTATACAGTAACTTCATAAAGTCTCACTCTAAACCTGAAACATCGTCATGTATTTCTAGGGCCAGTGTCAAGACTGTAAAGTCAGAGGACCAAATCTGTGGGCGTGTTTGGAGGTAACGCAAAAAAAATGTTGAAAATCTGACTGTGTGAAATACTATCTCCTCACGCTTTGTCTTTGTTTTTTTTTAACACCCTGCTCTCTGCATCCTCTGCTTGCTTTTATGTTGCTTTTCCTCCAGAACGGCTGTGCATATGTGGGCTGTGGAGAATCTCACACCGATCACAGCACTGTCCACTCGCAGGTGAGAGATCTCCGAACCTTCTAAATGCCTTTCAGCTCAGTTGTAATGCTCTAATGGGAAGAGAGAGATGAATGGATGCAGCTTATGAGGCTTGTGATGCTAAATTGGAAATGGATGTAATCAAAAGAGGGAGGTATAGAGTAGAGTAGCAGAGGAGGCACAGATGGCAGTTCATGACAGGAGTACCACATCAGGAGTCAGCACTTAGAATAAAACTGCTTCAAGTACTGCTTTTATATTGAACGTTTTTTCTCTCTGTGATCACAGAGCCTGCACGTGCATCTTTTAGCTTTTTGAAGCGCACGCACTGTTTAAAACCACCAAGCCTCCTCTTCAGTTCAGTTTCAGCAGTGGATCATCCATTATTAATTGCCATTCCTCGGGGAAGTGGGGGAGATTCAGTAGTCCTGTCAGCTCCATGGTTACAGTGTCTACTCCTCCTAGATACTCTGCAGTTCACTCAGCCCCTGGTGTCGTGGTTGTTGACTAAGGTTTTTCCCTGAGCACAGTAGTGCCAAATGGGGTTAGGAGCATGAACGGATCTTCTTAAACAGACTAAGTTCATTCACTGTGCATAGTTGTGCCTACAGCAATGCAAATCCAAACTTTGGGTCTGTTGGAAGTGCTAACATCTTGAGAAGCTCTGTGGTTTTATTGCATGGTATCTACATCTCATATGATTGGAGACCATGCTTAGGTAGTGCTGTTGAAACGTATGCCTCTCATACTGAACAAGGAGCAGTTGGATCGGATGCTCTGTGGTCCGTAGGAATGAGGGCCTGTTAATCAAGCTGTTCCAGGAGAAAATGGGATTATTTCTGAAATTGGAAGTTAAAAATGACTCAAATTCTGGTATAAAGGAAAATGATATGCATAAAGAGAATTTTCATGAATTTTTAATGTAAAACATTATCATACATTTAAAAAAACTTGTGAAACAAATGTAGAAATCCTTCTGTGTTTTGTAGATAAGGGACTTAAGTCTTACGGTTGCTTTTGAGCTGCTCGTCATCAGTGAGTTTTGCTTTGTGAATTTCTGCAAATCCACTGAAAGCCACTCTGAGAAGCACGATGACAGCTTATGTTTGTTATTACTTATTGATTTGAGGCCTGAAGGCTGAAGGATAGGAAGGAGATCTAACAGTTGAGTTTGTTCATGTATTTTTTGTCATTTCAATGATAAAACTAAACCTAACATGCTTCTTGTGATGACTTCTCACTCTAGCAGATTTTAGACAGACAAGCATTGCATCTGCTGCGTTTGTTATAGATTAAATGAAAAGTTGTTGATCTTCTTATAGGTTTTATTACACCCTTTCCTTATTATTGTTGGCGCAGGGGTGTGCTGCATTAAGACTTATTTAGCTTGCAATGTCAAAATACAACACCGTATGCCAACACATTGGTTAAAATAGATTTCCTTCAGATGGAGCTTTTTTAATTTAATGCTCTGTTTGGTATTTTTCCCTTCATGAATGATTTAAATGGAGTATTTTGGGGAGACTGTGCTCTGCCTGATGTGTCACCTCTGCCATATCAGCCATGTCCTGCTGTGGGGAGGCTAATGCAGGCCTGATGAATTATACAGAGTCTGCTGGTCGGCTGCTGCTCACGTTCAGCCTCAAGTCGACTTGCCAGGCTGTAGCTGTTTTGTCAGAGCTACCGTGGGTCGGTAAAACTCAGCTGAGTTTCCACCTGTAAGTCGAGCAGGCTGAGATAAATGGCTATGCCTGAATTAGGTTCTACTTTCTGTGTTTGGAGGTCGAGTTCACATCTCATGAAGATGGAGTATACAATTTTATTACTCAGTCAACTATTTTAACTACAATTCAACAATGATTAATTAGATTTCAAAACTCCCAAAGCTCTTCACACGAACCCCTTATTCATTCTCTGCTCGTTCATACCTGGTGATGGTAAGCCTAGTGGGAGGATATTTAAATGACAGGGAAAGGTCTTCAAGCTCTGGTTTCTCCTTAAATCTGTGGCTAGATGTAACATCTGCTAGCCAGCGGCCGGGTAGCACTCATGTGCAGGGCAGTTACCCTTCATATGTGAACAATCGGTACACCTTACACCAGTGAAAAATCTGAATACAGATGGATGTACCGTTTCACCCCTATTAGCCAAAGCTACCCTGTGACAGACTGACGGAAACACAATCCACACCAATGGCCTCTCAGACTACCAATCATTCATATACATTCATAAATCATGATGCCAGTGACCCAAAGACACAAGGACAGATTGACTGGGAGGTAGAAGTAGATGCAGAGTTACTCCTGCCCAGTCTATGAGCAGTGACTGTCTGCTAAAAAAAACAACTTTATATGATCAACTTATTTGTGTACAGGAGACAAGACACAACCTCACTGTGAATCTGACCACGCTAAGAGTGTGGTGCTATGCCTGTGGTAAAGAGGTTTTCCTGGAGCGCAAACTTGGTCCAAATTCACCCCACGCCAACATCAAACCCCTCCCTTTACCGCAGAACGCTGGCCAGGTAAGAGCCCCTTTTTCTGCTGAAAGCTCGGGTTATACTGCTTTCTTTACTGCATCATCACATGAACAACGTGAATGACCATGAGGAATTCCTTCGATTCCCTGTGGCACAGTGGTAATGGGTATTCATCTTTGTTGCAGGACAAAAGCAGGACCCCGGGGAGCCCAACCTCTCTGAGAGTGCCCTCTAATGGAGCATGCGAGGATCTAGACATGGAGACGGAGGAGGAGGACGACTTGCGTACCAGGGGTTAGCCTTAGCACATCATGTCTTCAGCTTGTTGCCAGTTTAGTTGTGCATAAAATATATTTAGCAATAATACAGGATTTGTAGTATTTTGTGTTTATAAAATCTACTTCTATTTAGCTTTTTTCCTACCAGCAGCTAAACGACAAAAAGGATATTCTTTATTGTGGCCCAGCTAATAATATCTGCTTCTATGTCAACAAATCTCTGAGAAACATTCACTGTGTTTATACAAAATATTCTCATTAAGAGTCCCCCTGTTCTCTCTAGTCAATCTAATAATTAAAATAATACTTTCAAAGTCAAAGCAGTGGTTTAACTACAGCTCCATAATCTTTTAATTCAAGTTTGACTAAATTAAAAATGAACACCTGGAACAGAGGAGAGCAGCAGTGGACTTCAAAGCAAAGGTTATGATTGGAATAGAAAAAGAGCCGTAAATGAAGCTTTTAAAGGCCCAGACAAACCAAGCAGGCTTCAAAGACCCGGAGCTGATGAAGACACGGCCCATGTGTTGCCTCACCCTTCCTCAAGTTTGATAGCTGTATCATAGCAACCATCTGAAATCTCGCTCTGAAAATAAATTTCTTTTTAAATCTGCTACAGCTATTCCTCACCTTTTAACTTCTTAGTGTTTGCAGCAGTGACCTGCAGTGTTACAGACACAATGTTTAATCGTCTTCTAGTTCTTTGCTTATTAATAAGGATCCCTAACTGTAACTGTTTACAGCAGTGTAGCTCTTGGATTAACTGACATCCTTGATGTAAACAATATTTTCATGTGAGAGCTATGAGATGCACACAACCTCCACCTAGCAGCATATGCCATGTTAAACCTCACGCCGTGCTGCACAGATGGCCACAATCACTGCAATGATTATATCTTTCGTTAATATACATCACATGATCAGAGTGGAGTAACTAAGCTCGATGGAGCATAGGCTGCTCGTATGAGGTTAAATGTTTTTAAAATGACATTTTACCCCTGCCATGTGCAAGAGTGGGAAGGAATGCTGTGATGAAGAAAGACATTCTCAATAGTGATGAGTAAAATGCTGAATGTAAAGTGATGAGCGAAACTGGGGGAATTTGTACAGAGTAAAGCCACCAAAGCAGCTGAAATACGACAGGATGCCACTTTCTGAGCTCTAGGTGTAAAATATTAATCCCTGAAACGGGATGGTGTTGTAAACATGTAGACACTTTCTACCTGCCATCAAAATGTACGAGTATTTGATGAGAGGCTTGTTTTAACTTAGTGTTTGTGCTGTGTCTCCTTCAGGTCTGACGGGGCTGAAGAATATAGGAAACACCTGCTACATGAATGCTGCCCTGCAGGCCCTGTCCAACTGGTGAGACATCTGTTTTCCTACTCCCCTGTCTACCCCAAAATCCTCCTCTTCGTCTTCCTCTTCGCACCCTGATGTGTTTTTTCTAGTTCATTTCTTGTTGCTCACCCTTTTACCACACCTTTTCAGTAGCCATTTGCAGCTTTATTCCCTGCCCTCTTGCAGACTGTGAGAAAAGGCCACGGCTGTGTTCATTTGGGAGAGTGATGGCTAAGTGAGAATTGGTGCAGTGCACCATTTGATACGCCAGAAATGGCCTTTTGTAGTTCCCCGTAGACTCTTCTGTTACAAATCAACACCATCTAACCCTTTATTTCTTCTTCTTCCTTTCCCCTCTCACAGTCCGTCTTCCAGTCGGCCATGTTTTAAAATGTTTTTCCTTTTGAAGTGGCAGTTCATCTGTTTTCTGATTAAAGCTTTGCAGGAAAGTGCAACGCTACCTTATTGGTTTCCCTTTCTGCCCATGGGTTTACGCTTCTTATAATGAGCAAGATGATGCCAACTCTGGTGCAAATCAAAATAGTTAAAGATGTGGGTCAGAATTTGCAATCTAAATCATGTTCCATATATAGGAAGATCTGAGTCACACAGCTGCAGGAGGAGGGACCCTTTCTGAAACTCTCCTTTGATCTGTTTGTGCGAGAGCTGCTCCTCTCAGTTACCACCGGGTCATTATTCAGTCCAAAGGACTTTTCTCCTGCCAGAGGAAGGCAGCACTACATGTCTTATTCAGTCTCTTCTTCGTCTCTTTCTCGCAAATTCCCGTTCATTCTGTAGCTGTCAAGTAAAATCCCCTCAGCTGTTTCTCTTTCTGATGTCCTTCAACTCTCAGCTGTGTGAGGAATCTTCTTGCATGAGAAAGCACATCTCCAAATGTGTGGTGCCCCTCTGCAAGAGAAATAAGAATTCACAGATTAAAGATAACATCGTGGAAGCAATGCAAGTCTAACCATCTGCTTGTCTCCAACATTTGTGTATGTGATAATGAAGAGACTGATCTTTAAATGATCATGGTATGAATAGGGGATGTATAATGAGTATAAAACTATCTTTTTGGTAAATGTAATCACATATCTTTTCTTTTAAAGAAATATTCGAAATAAAAAGCTTTGTTTTTCTTATACCCATCCCTTTTTCTCATTGCAGCCCACCGCTGACACAGTTTTTTCTCGAATGTGGTGGCCTGGTGAGAACGGACAAAAAGCCTGCACTCTGCAAAAGCTACCAGAAGCTGGTTTCAGACTTGTGGCACAAGAACAGGTTGGTGTTTGTCAGTCATCTGGCTGTTACTGCAGCGAGCAATCTTTAAGTAAAATAATGCATTTACCAGCCAGCCATGTTTTATGAGTTCAGATGCTATTTTTTAGTTCTGTTTCAGTCATATGTGATGATAGAGGGATTGTTATCTGTCCCTGTATAATATAAAGTGTGACTGTACTCGTAGACTTTTAAAGCAGCCTGTATGCTCTTACGACAGACCGTCTTATGTGATCCCGACCAACTTGTTCCAGGGGATCAAAGCCATAAATCCCATGTTCAGAGGGTACTCTCAGCAGGTGAGCCATCCCAGTTGTGGGAATAGACCTCTCATTCCCAGGTATATTCAGCTTTAAATCATAAGTGTTGCTGTGAATTGATCAGATGCGGTAACCTTTTAAGATTTATGTGATTGATTTATTTTCCTTTTTTGTTATGGTCCTTTACAACAAGAATAAGATTAAAAAAATGAACAAATCTAGTTTAAAATCAGAATTACATTTGTTTGAGTTCATCATAGAAAGTTTAATCCAGTTATAAATATAATTACATTGTATCCACACCCTTGCATTAAGCCTTACATGTTTGATTTGATTCAACATGCAACTAATTCACTACAAACATGAAGAGTTTACAGAGATGTTAAACTGAAGCACTTCTTGTCTTTAGCCAGTGCCTTGCAAGAAATGCTTTTATAAGCCTGAACAGTGAAATGATAAGTATGCCTCTTGCCTCTATGCTCACCAGTGTTTGTTTAGAGGAGTTAGCTGAGAGATATTGATTTGTCACGCCATGCTGGGCTGCACAGCCCTGGATTTAGACACTGCTATGAATGAAGTTAGCATGCCAGCTCCCGGGAAAGGAGAGTTAATTTGGCTTGAAGCTGGAGATTGGATTTCTGAGGTTCGTTAAGTTTGATTACACATTCGTGAATGTTTGGTTTTGGGTTTTGCGATGCAGGATTGGGATGAAGGTGAAATGGTGTTTGTGTGTATTTGGGACATTAGAAGGGAAATCTTTACTCTGTTTATTTCTATTTTATAACAGTTATTTCCTAAGTTAATTTTAATGTTTAGTCTTGTAACAGGAGATAAACTGTTTGCTATCCAGTAACCAAAAATACCAAAAATCTGTGTCAACAAGAAATAATTAGTGTTTATATCCCTCTGGACCTTTAGGACTCGCAGGAGTTTCTGCGCTGTTTGATGGATCAGCTTCACGAAGAGCTCAAGGAATCTGCGCCTGAGCCGTATGACCAGTCCAGCGGCATCGCAGTGGACGATGGCCATGAGGAGGACAACCACAGCCAGTCGGATAATGACTTCCAGTCATGCGAGTCGTGTGGCAGCAGCGACAGAGCCGATAATGAAGTGCAGGGTGGAAATGTCCTCATGGAAGACACAAACGAGGCAGAGATGCTGATTCCCGAGCACGATGAGATCCAGGCTAACAGGGAGTGGCAGAAGGAGAAGAACATGATCAATGATTTCTATCGCTCTGGGGTTAACGGTGTGATGGGTGGAAGCACTGGAGCAGACATCGACAAAGATGTTGACACCACCACTGAGGCCACGCCCATCATTAGCAGCCAAGGAGCCATCAAGGTTCAAGCTCGGACATCAGGTAAGAGAATTGAAATCAGCACTTTGTTTCCTGGCTTTTACAGTTTATGAGCTAAAAGCTGATGATCTTGCCACCAGATTGCTTTCCAGACATCCAAATTTCCAACACTACAAGACCACAAAGTCCAGTCCACATGGAAGGACATGTCCCTAAAATGTCCAGCAGCCCACCCAAAGCTGCCTCTGTCTGGCCCAGCCTGAACCCCGCTCACAAGAAAGGTACATGGCTTTTGTTGGCAGGAATTGAATGGTAAACTGAGCCCCATTATGAGACGCAGACGCTCCTAAATGAAACCTGGAAAGTAACAATATCCCCTGACTCTTTTGTTCGATCTGTAAATCAGTATTCCCACATTTCCCACTCTTCTCTCTAACAGCAGTCACCACATTCACCCCACCAAAGAACAAGCGTCAGAAGAAATACCGCAGTGTCATTTCAGATGTCTTCGATGGGACCATTGTCAGCTCAGTTCAGTGCCTCACCTGCGATCGGGTCAGTGCGACTGTGTGCTTCTTCTTTTTACACCACGATGTCTTTCACCTCTGTGTGTCCTCACTGGCTTTGAGTATCAGTGTGCAGTAGTAATGGGGAAATGACAAAAAGCTGATCTCGCACAGCTCTGATGGGGTTTTTTTTAAATGAAATTGACTATAAGGGCAATATTCTGCTTTTATTTAATGTGTAAAGTGATATTAAACCATGACCACAGCTAAAACATAACTGTCTGCAACTGTCAGGTGTCTGTGACCCTGGAGAACTTCCAGGATATATCGCTGCCCATTCCCGGGAAGGAAGACTTGGCCAAACTCCACTCATCCACCCACCAGACGTCCCTGGTAAAAGCTGGCTCCTGCGGGGAAGCGTATGCACCTCAAGGCTGGATCGCATTCGTCATGGAATACATCAAGAGGTCTGTGTAAAACCTACAGAGTATTTACCTAAATCACCCATTGAACACAGGTTGTGTCTACTTTATACTATTTTTGTATAAAATAAACATGTTTGTTTTCTAGCTGGTTTTGGGGACCGGTGGTTACGCTACAAGACTGCCTGGCAGCTTTCTTTGCGAGGGATGAACTAAAGGGTAAGCGATAGCGTGGAAAAGGGATCCGTTTCTAACACAACCATCAAAATGAGCATCTCAATAACTGTGTGTTCATTGTTTCCTAGGAGACAATATGTACAGCTGTGAAAAATGCAAGAAGTGAGTGATTTTCATGGTTTTTGCGTGAAAATAAACAAGATAATTTATCTCACGGTAATAACGGAGTGACACGACCCGTAATGATTTGCACTTTGTCTTTTTTTAGATTACGAAATGGGGTCAAATTTTGTAAAATGCAGAATTTGCCAGAGGTACAATCAGTTCTTTCTACTCATATCACGAAGAGACCGGCATCTGTGTCCATTCTGTCACAGAGGATTTCTCTCTAACATGACTGAATTGTTTTTCCCTCCGATCCCAGATCTTGTGTATTCACTTGAAGCGCTTCAGACATGAACTAATGTTCTCCACCAAGATAAGCACCCATGTGTCTTTCCCACTCGAGGGCTTGGATCTGCAGCCTTTTCTGGCCAAAGACAGCTCTGCCCAGACCACCAACTATGACCTGCTGTCAGTCATCTGTCACCATGGCACTGCCAGCAGTGAGTGGGAACAGTAACTCCTCTTTCTGCATGAGACTGGGGCAGCTGCCATTAGTTAGCCTGCACATAAAATTCACACGTACTTGTTAGATTTTGCGAATAGTGCTCTCACACATCCCTCCCTGTCTGATCCCAGGTGGCCATTACATAGCGTACTGCAGGAATGATATGAATAATCTGTGGTATGAATTTGATGACCAAAGTGTGACCGAGGTGTCTGAATCCTGTGTCCAGAACGCTGAGGCTTACGTGCTCTTCTATAAGTAAGTCCGCACATGAGACATTTTTACTTTTTAACCCCGTGGCTGTAAAGGAAAACTATTAGTCGCTGTAGCGTTTTTAACGTTCAGAGTGGTAATCTCACTGGTGAATAACGTGTTCTGTGTCTGTGGCAGAAAGAGCAGCGAGGACGCAGTGAAGGAACGTAGGAGGGTGTCGGGCTTATTCAACATGATGGAGCCCAGCCTTCTGCAGTTTTACATCTCCCGCCAGTGGCTCAACAAGTTCAAGACCTTCGCTGAGCCGGGACCCATTTCCAATGACGACTTTTTGTGTGTTCATGGAGGTTCGTACTGAAATCCAGGGTTAAATTATAACAGGGCTTTTTATTTTTCTCTGTTACTTTGCTTTATGCAGATGATCCTTTTTTTTTTTTTCACTGCAACTCGATTCTGTCTGGCGCTGGAAATGACACCAAATGAAACGAAGCAGGAAAACAAACCCGAGTAAACAGCAGACATCTTTCATAGTGTTTCCTCCTTTGAGTCAAAACTCATGAGCATAAACCGGCGTGTCTGGAGCATAAGCAGAGATAAGAGCAGTGCAGTGGAACTGATGTTGCTTTGTAGCTGAATGATCTGATGATGCTTGTTTCCTGTTTGAGTTAGCTGTCAGTGGAAGCATGTGTACACAGTCCCTCTTACATTCTGGTGTCACTGTTGTTTCTTATGACGTATCACATCTCAATTATGCTTTCATTGCAAATCAATAGGAAATACTTAATGAAATATTCAGTAGTCTATATTTTCTGTCTAGAGACACAGCTCTCACCTCTCAAGACGAACTCGTTTTTATTTTTACAAAGACATTTATAAGAATGCTTTGGAAGGGATTATTAATGTATAGTTAACACTTATTTAACCAGCAGGGTTTGGCATTGGTGAGTTAGTCTCAAAGGAGCTTGAAAGGGGAATATCATATATCTTTTTAGGCTTTTAAGGCCCTGTAGGTTAGTCCAGGTATTTTAAACAATTCTAACCAATGGGATGTACTTAAAAGTCCCAGAAGAGACTGGAAATGATTGAAATACAAGATCATACATGGAGCATTTGATTTGAACCTGTCTGTAATTGTCTGACCCTTTTGGGAAGCTCTACTCCAAACCAACAATGATATTAAATGATGAGATTTTGCTGGGTAAGAAAATTGGGATGTATTATGCGTGACTTAAAGGATCCATAATATTTCACAAGCAAAAACACCTTTTTAGAGCAGATTTTTCTTCTTAAAGCCTGCAGCTTATCCTCCGTGGTGTGTGTGTGTGTATACACACAGCCGTTTCTTCTGAAATATATCTGATGTGATGTGCTTCATCAGGTGTGCCTCCCAACAAAGCCTCGTTTATTGACGACCTCGTGGTGATGCTGCCACAGAACGTGTGGGATCATCTTTACAGCAGGTATGCACAACCAGGAGATTGCATTTAAACATAATCGGATCTTTTAGTGACATCACGACAAGGGAATTTAATATTTCCCCTGTCGTATTGCCTTCAGATACGGAGGGGGACCCGCTGTTAACCACCTGTACGTCTGCCACACGTGTCAGATTGAGATAGAGAAACTAGAAAAGCGCCGGAAGTCTGAGCTGGACATGTTTGTCAGGGTGAGCGTCTCACTCCATCCATTTACCATCAGAGCTGTAACGGTGACTGACCGAGCAACACAGAGGACACGTCTTCTATCAGACACAATAAAAATTGATGTGAGGGATAATGCATTGTGCAGCCAGGACTAATGGGTGTGTGTATAAGCCTATTCTCCAGTCTGTTTAACTGGTTGATGGGCTGCATGTGTTGGAGCTCTTCAGCCTGGCAGTATATGAGAAGAGTGAGACGGATAAAAGCCTTATCATGAATGCATTGAGACAGATGCAGCTGTTAATGCCTGCATGGTGTGCCCACTCACACAATTGCTGCTGAGATAAGAGATCAGTGTTGTGTGTGTGTGTATAAAAGAAACAGGCTTCAGTGAGCTAACACTAAGACAGAGAGAAATGGCATTGTGTGTGTGTGTGTGTGTGTTTTATGAGAAAGTTGAAATTGGTGCAGTGGTGTGTTAAGACTGTCCTCTAATTAGAATAACTGCCTGAGAAAATTGATTGGGTTTCCATTTTTTCTTCTTTCATCCTCACTTGTTTTTCTTATGCCCCCACCCATCTATCCCTCCTCTTTCTCCTCCCCATCCCTTCAAGTCCTTTTTCCTCCCTCTTGTCTATCGCTCACTCCTCCCCCACTTCCTCTCTCCTTTTCCTCCCGCTGTAGCTGAACAAGGCGTTCCAGGAGGAGGAGACTCCGGTGGTCATATACTGCATCAGCATGCAGTGGTTTCGTGAGTGGGAGGGCTTTGTCAAAGGAAAAGACAATGGTAATTGGACTGAAGTGTCCCTCCTCTCCTCCCCGTGTCGTTATTTAAATGTCTGGTTAAAAGGGTAAATGTCTCCCATGTGACACCTGGTATGTGCTGATGGTTTCATTTCATGTGGAATTGACTATTCATGCAATTTGATGATTTGGCTTCTAAATAAATGGTCTGGAATATAAATTATTTGGGAAACAGGGCAGAAACATTGTTATTTAAAAGGAAGTCCACAGTCTAAATGAGGGAAGGTGACTGTGGATTCCCTTTTTTCTTTCTGTCTGGATTTATCTTCAAAGAATCTGCTCCCGTCTCCAGAGACGGGCTTCTCTCCTGCTACAGCAAAATAGATTTTTTTCTTGCTTTGTATTGTCATATCTATTTATAACGACTTGTTTCTGCCTGCAAATGCTTCTTTTTTTTTTTACCCTGACTTCTGCTCCTCGGATATTTTTCTCTCTGTAGTAAACGGGAAATCCAAATAGCTTTTCAGAGGCTGATATTTACCGTTTTAACACCATTCAGTCATTTAGACCTGAACATCACTTCACTTCCTTCTTTTTGTCTGTTCTTATATTTTAGATCCACCAGGTCCCATTGATAACTCCAAGATCACAGTCAACAAGAACGGCCATTTAATTCTCAAACAAGGTGGATTTTTTTTTAGATATTTTGTACTAATTTCCTACCACATTAAATTTAGAGATGATACAAAGAATAAAACTAGATTTTGTGAATATTTGACAAATTTGCCGTTTGATCCTGCAGGGGCTGACTCGGGGCAGATCTCCGAGGAGACGTGGAACTTCCTCCACTCCATCTACAGCGGCGGCCCGCTGTTAACGGTGCGGCCAAACGTCAGCCACCAGGAAGCTGACACATCACAGTCGGAGGAGAAGATCGAGATGGAGACGCGCTCAGTTTAATCAAAGCACTTGACAGTAAACAACAACAAAAAAAAACAAAAAAAAAATGTAAAAGAAGCCTTTTTATTTTGCACTTGACTTTATTTCAAAAAGCATTCAAGCAAAGGACCTCATTTTTTCCTGCTATGCCTTCGTCAGAGGCGTTTAACAGGCCCGGAAAGGTTCGTCTTGTTGTACAAATCTGTATAAAGAGCGCTTAAATTTTTATTAGCACTGTTAGAATTCATGTCAGGTTGTTTTTTCCAGAAATGAGCATTTAAATTTTTGTGCAGCTAAAAAAAATCCTCTGAATGCCATATTTTGTTTTCTCGACCAAATGAGCACATTTATTGTACGTTCGTGCATAGCTGACACTGATAAATCACTAAACATGTTGCTGTAGAGAAACCACACATTTTTCCTGTACACTGTATGGGATGGAGAGCAAAGTGTGACACTTTAAATGATCAAAAGGTTATGAAGGGACTAATTTCTGACTAGTCTCAGGAATGACTTGTTTTTTTGCACTGTTCTGTATGAAGTACAAATAGGCATCACCTAGGCAGATGTCTGGTTTGTATGTGAATGTATCAGTACTGATGGTATGTTGGTCAAGCATCGGCACGCGAGTGATTTATTATGATGTCAACGGATTTGTTTTATTGTGGAAAATCTGTGGCAGGCAGACTAGAATGAATGCATGCTTAACACTCGAGCACAATCTGAACATCACATGTAATTGCATGGAAATGCAAAGCTGCTCATAAAATGTGCACGCAACCCGGATCTATCTTAGCTAAATTGTACAGCTGTAGGAAGCATATTGTGGTATGTAACCAGCATCATCTGCAAGCTAATTAATTAAAGGTATTATTTTTGTGTATGGGCATGGTGTAGCTTAATGTGCTGGCTGATGGGTCAACTGAATGCTGTACTCCAAACTTATGCATTTAAGTGTGATCTGTCCTTATTTTTGCTGGCTGACACTATTAAAACTCAATGAAAACATGTTGAATAATGTGCCCCCCCCCCTTGATTTGTTCTTTTTTTTGTTATTATTGGATGATTTGGAGGATAAACAAGGGGACAACTCAACCGCAGTGTGTGATTTAAAGTTTATGAACGGTCATAAATCGGGCAAGGTGACACCGAGGATGTTCGCCTGAAAGTGTGTTGGTAGGGACAGAAATGTACAGGATAGTGTTGCATTTTGACGAGAGTGGCTGAGTCGGCTCACACCCCGACTAGTTGACTGGATTGAAAACATGGCTGCGGCCGAGCGTGCTGCAAATTTACGGAAGTGAGGTATGTTTAATTCTTAAGCTTCAAAAGCTGTTTTGAAGTGTACCTCCTGTTGAGTTCTTGTAGTAAAACATGTGCAACAACTTGAATTTACTAAGCTACTAAAAATGTGTATGGGCGTAAATTTCGGCTGCACGCTCATACATCGGCAAAGTTATGCGCGGAACAATCAGCTAGCTTGGCTAGCTGATATCAGGCTGCAGCAGCTAGCCGTTGCTGCTAACTGGTTAACAACTATCGGTGGGTTGCTAACCATGCTACTTCTGTCTGCACGCAGCAACTGAATTATAAACCTCGGTGAAGCATACAGTTAAATGTTATGGTACGGTAATGACTAAAGTCTGAATAATATGTGGAGCTAGCTAGCATGTGACCGATGCAGGGTAATGTTAATAGATCTGAAACTAATTAAATTGTTATTTTTTTTCGGTACGATGCAGTTTATTGGAAAACTAGCTGACAAGAACTAGCTATGGTATCGTTAGCCAACTTGGCTAAGTAATCTATCAGAACAGAAGACTGAAAAAATATTTGAGTATAGTTTGCTACTCGGGTGGGTGTCATTGGAAATATGTAAGGTGCTATTTTATTTAAGTTGTGCAACAGTCGGCGTTATAGTTTCTCACGCGTAAATGTTTAATATTTAGCTTCCTGTGAGATCTAACGGTAAGTTAGTTTGCTAGGGTTAGCCCGCTAAATGAAATGCTAACCTAACTACGGCTTGCTTGGAAGTTGTGCTAACGTTTAGCTTTGAGGACAGCTCCATACGAGTAGAGTGATGTTCCATAACCGCAAAGCTGGCACTTAATTTTTTTAAGTCGACCTGCTGAAAAATAGCGTTAAGAAGCTACACGTGCCAGTACGGCGCTGTCTAGTCTCGCTAGTTCAGCAGCATCCTCGTGCCTCTAACTTTTGTTGGTATAGACATCGCGGCATCTGATTAGCTGGGATGTTGGGATTTGAGCGATTCTCGTCGGTGTGTATGTCAGTACCACTTCGCGGATTTTCTGTTGCCAGTAGGCCGTGTGGAAGTGTTGAACTTTAAGGCAGTAATAGAATTAAGTAAAACAACGCACTGGTAAACAGGCAAACATTTCTTTAATAACAATAACACAAAATCATCCCCTTAAACTAACAGTTGCTTTCACATTTAGATGTTAAAATGAGTTGTTATGCAGATCTGAAGTTCACAGACAGTGTTTGGGTTATATATGCACATTAGCAATCTATAATATTTAATGTCATGAGGGTTTAGCTATCAAATCAACACGTGCTTCCATCGCCTGACAGCCAAACACGTTAGAGAGGAAGTGGCTGATTATAGTTGCACATGGGTTCTACCTGTGTAATAACCTCATGTTACGTTTACACTTCTAATTCAAACTGTCTTGAAGTTTAAGTTAATGTTTTGCAACCTTGTTAGGATTAATGTTTAAGCATCAATGTGTTCTATTAAAGCTGTAATAAACAGTAACTTAATAATAGTAAGCTAGCTCTGATGGTTTAAAGCTCTGCTGTCTACAGAGAGGGTTTAAAAATGAAAAGTTTAATAAAAAGTGCTTTACTTTTAAACTTCTATGTCTTTTGCTTAGTTATAATGTTAGGTAAGGTATAATATTAACCGTATATATTGTGGGAATTGCAATGTAAAGTGTTTACACACAACATGCTGTGTATTTCTACTTAGCATTAGCATGGGCTGCACAGCATGCATTACACCTTTGTCATGTGTGTTTGACAGTAGTTTGAGCAGGTAGATTTACTGTGCAGTGAGAACTTAGTTTCCATTGTTTACTTGCTGCATATTTTCATCTGACAGCTGCTTTATACTAAAATATTAATAATTCTTATTGGCTTTGACAGTTAAGTGAACAGCAGTTCTGAGCAAATATTTCACATCGTCCTAATTTTTATGTCGGGATTAGTTTGTCTGCTTCTTTCACTGCAGGTCGTACGAAGAGATTGAATTAGTTTTGTGGGGCTGAATTTAAGGATAATTGCTGCGTCTGAATAACTCGTCCCTTTCTGTTTTTCTTTCTCTCTCACCCTTTGCATTGACAAATCACATTAGCTTTCTCAGCTGGAGTCATAAGTGGAGTGTGAGTAATATGTGCATATGGTACTGCTTGCTCCAGGTCACTGTTGTATTCACTCCTTGCAGGAATATTATTGAAATGTATTTGTAACCAAGGTAGCCTGTTCTAGTAACCTCTGGCATATGCAACAAAGAGCTTTTAAATTAATTTAGATGGAGCTTATAACTAACCGTATTATAATAATAAAAAAGTCTGTATGTTATCCTCGGCAGAAAGACATTCAGTGAGATCGTCTTCTGTTGAATGTCACTTTAATATGACCTCTACCACACTACTTCTTTACTGTGGGCTTTGTTAGATTTATTAGATACACTGTGATCTCTTCACTGGAAGCCTTCTTGTCCGTGGTGTTTTTGCCTAACAAGGAAAATTAATTTCTTCTTAATAAGTTTCTTATTTCTCTCGTTCTCACTGCATATTTACACATTGATACCCTTATTGGGATCAAAGCATTTTGTTTGTGTTGTTTTACTGTGGAGTAAATACAGACATGGACATATATTTAAAATGGGTTAGCTCTGGTAATCACTTTATGTGCTGCCAGGATGGAAAAGCAGAATATACCTGAATAAACTGGCTGCATACATATGTTTGCATCAGCATCTATAAGTAAAGTAACCTCTGTTACACAATGTTAAGATCCTCTTTAGGATGTTTGTGACACAAAAATTGAAAATAGATGTTTTATTTGTGAAATATGTGTTAAATTGATAATGAATTACCAGTGATTGGCTTTGTAGAGCTACAGTTACATGATGTTTTTTCTATTCCAAATGAATAATTACAATCCAAAGTAGTCTTCTTCTTGTTTACATGAAAGTAGTAATTCTGAATCGAGGTTTATATGGAAACCCGTTTATTCTCCTCTGAATTCTGCTTCAGATCTGGGAGTTGGTTCTGATTGGACACAAGGCAGACATGACACACTTGCGTAAACCGGAGATAAAGAAACTGCTTCCTGGTTCTTTTCTGTACGGTTATACCATGAAACACAACATAAGTTTAGCTTCAGTTTAAATTATACAATTATACTAGGTTCAACTGAGCAAATAGGTACGAGCCTCCTATTGGATGATTACTGTATGGGTGATTTACCTTTCAGCTGGCAACAAGTTATTTAACCCCAACTGGTGCAACGAGTTGCTTCTCATTTCCTAAACAACCATGTGGAAGGACACATCCCGTGTTTGTGGAAAAGGGGTTAGTCTGTTTGAGAGGGGTTGAAATATTGACCTGCATCAAGCAGAGAAAACATCTAAGGAGGTTGCAGAAGCTAACATTGGCTTAAGAACCACCCAACACATAGTGAGGACCCATCTTTTTCCAGGAAGAAATGTGACTGGAAAAACATCCCGAATGATGTTTAGTGAAATCAAATAGAAGGAAAACAACAGTAGAACTCAGAGCTATGTTTAATAGTGAGTCGGAGCATTTCCACACGGGAACTCAAGGTGTTTGGGCTGAACAGCTGTGTAGCCTTAAGATAACCAGGGTGATAGGTGTATCAGGGTAAGATGAAATGATGCAGCCATCATGCCTAGTGCTAACTGTACCAGCTATGATGTGGTGTTGCTACAGTTGGTCAGTTATTGCAACGCTAGGTGAAAATAAATCTTGTGACATTGCAGAAGCTTACTGAAACAAGGCCACGGTGAACGTGTGCTGTAATCAAAGCTAAAGGAAATATCGGAGTATAGGACCTTTTTTTTTGTGGCCAGGTTGTGTACTTTTGAAGTACCAGCTCGACACGAGCATACTGTTTCACTTTTTCAGCAGCGGAGGAGGAGAAGGAATATATATATAGTGGAGATGGGAGGCAAAATGAACGTTTACCTGATAGAAGAATTAATCAGTTTGGATTTAAAATGAGAATAAACCAGATAATTATGTTGTAATTGGGTTTAAAGATAATATACATTATAAGATAATGATATTCCAGTTCATGTAAACCCCCCCTCATTCTCTCTTTCTTTGACTGTCTTCATCAAAGAGGCACAGCAACAACCGTGTAGCAGAAACATTTCCACCTAACTATAATTTTTATTCCTTTAGTGTCTCACATTTGCCATATAATAAAATGATGATGGCCAGTTGGCACACCTTAAAAAATTAACCTTCAGCTCCAGCACATAATGGCAAACCTACGTCTGCAGTGTTGTTTCAGCAGAATTCGTTGTTAGAATTACAGTGTTGACTTTCTGTCAGAGATTAACTTGTAAACCACATTTATTTTACACAGACTAAGCAGTAATCTTTGCAGGGAGGAAATAAATATAACCTTGCTGTAGCAATATCAGCGTCTCCCTGAAAGAGCTGGAGGAGAGGTGAGAGGAATAGTCTGGACAGCTCGGCTTAGATTGTGCTGCTTTTATCTTGATGGAAACGAGTGGATGGGTGTAACGTGGAATTTCTGTGTTCATATATATTATAAACAGGTAATATATAGTTGTAAAGGTTTCATAGCTTGTCTACTCTGGCTGTTTTTATTACTTCAGCTTCTTTTTTATAATATGTCTTTTCTATTTAGTCATCAAGTGCATACAGCTGAGCCCTGAAGCTTTGTGAGGAGACTACTGAGGTTGTGTTTGGTCATTTAGTCCTATGTGGAGGATCTGATCTCACTGTTTTGTCTTAGACACATTTTTCAATTATCTTTATTTTGTACAGACCTGATATCGAACAATTAGTTTGCCTGTTCGCTGGTGTTGCTTAGCTGCAGTGACCGATCAATACTCCTGTCCTCTTGGGTGAAAAATGACCTAAGTGATATTTAACAGAGAGATGATCTTGTTTTTTAACTCCACATTTATTTCTAGTATTTCTGTTCACTGAAGCCTGTAATGTTTTTTTCTGAATAAATACAGAGGTCGGGCTATTGATGTTTTTCAGTCCGCTTATGGACTTAATGAAGAGCTTGTATCTGTTTGTGTGTCGTTGCAGGTGCCCACATTCTGCTGCAAAGGAGCGAGCACCAGGATGAGGAGACTGTAGGCACCCGCCGTAGTATGGCCGCGTCTCGTTCCTCGCGTGTCACAAGGTCATCAGTTGGGCTCAATGGATTGGATGAGAACTTTTGTGGTCGAACCCTCAGGAACCGCAGCATTGCCCAGCCAGAGGAGACATCCGTGTCTCCTCTACCTAGGGCTCGCTCTCCCAAAAAGAAGCAGGACGGCAAGCAGGAGGCGAAGAGGGAGGCAAAGCAAGAGTCAAAGCAGGACACCAGCAAGGACTCCAGGGAGGAGTCAAAGCAGGCTACAAAGCAGGGGTCAAAGCAGGACTCAAAACGAGAGCCAAAGAAGGACATCAAGCAGGAGTCCAGGGAAGACTCTAAGCAAGAATCCAAGGAGGACTCTAAGCAGGAGTTCAAGGAAAACTCTGAGGAAGAAGGCTGTAAGCAGGTGTCTGACAAGGACTGTAAGCTTGAGTCCAACGAGGACTGTAAGAGGGCATCCGATGACAACTGTAAGCGGGAGTCTGACAGCAACTGTAAGCAAGAGTCCTATGACGACTGTAAGCAGGAGTCCGACGACACCTATAGGTGGGAGTCCATTGACAATTGTAAGCAGGAGTCCAACAAAGACAGTAAACAGGAATCAAAGCAAGACATTGAACAGGATGCAAAGCCGGACACTCCTTTGCAAGATAGCCAGCAGCAGCCCCTGTTGCAGGGAAACGTAACTGACACCAGTGCTTGTCAGGCTGAGGCCGATCAATGGACCAGCTTCAGGAAGAGGAGTGTCTCCTGTTTAGAAAAAGACATTAGTCCCAAGAATTCCGAGAACTGTGACACGGGGAAAGCACCGCAGGACGCCTCTCCTCAAATCAAAAGGGCAAAGCGGTGTTCCCGTTCTGGAGAGTCTCAGGGACAAGAGGACGATCAGGAGCTGCTGAAACATGAAAATCCGGTCTCCATCCCAGAGTCCAGTAAGAATAACAAGTCTGAAGACTTGATCAGCCAAAACTCTGCTAACATAGCACCTGCTGCTCCTGCCCTCTGTAAGCAGGAAGGTGAGCTGATTGATGTGGAGGCGGAGGATGGTCGCATGGAGTGTGATGGGCCAGTGTCACTCCATTATGTTCACAAAGCCTCTAATGGACTTAAGGAAAATAAAGCAGATGAATCTAATAAACTCAATGAACATTGTAGTGCAAATCCCTCTCCTGTTGTTAGCTACCCATCACTGCTCAACGGCAGTCAGATGGGGGCTTCCTCATCCCCTGACCCCTGTGTGCCTTTTAGAAACTCTGTTCCTGGGCAGATGGAGATTTGTGGCCCTGGTGAATCTGAACTCTCTTCTGCTCTAACATTTCACGGTGTTCCAGAGGATACTGTTCCTGAGTTGATAGTGGCAAAAGAGCAGGAGGTGGAGGAGATGGAGGTTGATGTGGTAGGCGACTCTCTGTGTCTGGCACACGAGGAACAGGTGACGGAGAGTGAGAGCGAACATGGCCAGTTACCATCGTCGGTGCAGGAAGTGACTGCCTCCACTTCTTCTAGTGCTATCATCAACAACAGCAACTCAGGAGAAACTACACCCCCCCTAACAACACCCCCTTCCCCAGCAGAGACAGGTTGCAGCCCCTCAATACCTAGCATGTCCCATACTTTCACAGAGCTCTATGAACACAGATACACTCTGCGGACTTCACCCAGGAGAGTTGCGTCTGGCGGAAAAATGTCCCCCTCCAAACCTAACTCTCCTCCTACAGACAATGGTCCCTTGAGGGAAGAAGGGGAGGTAGAGGAGGACTGTCCCATGTTGGAAGAAACCATTTGCTCAAACTCGGTTGGTTTCTCCAGTGAGGATCCAGCTTCTGTGAATCCTGGTGACATGGAAAGTGATAAGGATGGGGGCTTTATGCAGGGCAGAGACACTGAGAGCAGCAACGAGCTAATCCAGAGCCACACAGCAGAGGAGGAGGAGGAAGAGGAGGAGGAGGATGAGGAGGAGGAGGAGGAAGAAGAGGAGCCAGAGGAGCCAGACGTGTATTACTTTGAGTCAGACCACCTGGCTCTTAAACACAACAAAGAGTATGTGAGAGCTCCCCAGAGATTCAGCTTAATGTGTTGTTAATTTAGCTCTCACACATTGTTTTTAAACTTTATGTTCTGTATTTCTGAATTAATCTCCACACAAGAGATGAGCATCTACTTATTCTAAGAAAATTCTGATCTTTTGGAAATGCTGAACATGGTAAAAAGATCTTCCAGTGTGTGTGTTAAGACATTTACCCAACAGGGATTTTTTATTAGATTATCTTTATGAAAGTGAGCATAAAATAGGTTTAATTTTCTCATTATACTGTTTATTATCCAGTTAAAATTTGAAGCATTAATGGTACAATGCACCACAGTAGTACAACTTCTTTAACGATTTTAGTCTAATTAATTTAGGATAACATGAGCAGACCATGTGTGTGCTGTCATCTGGTGGGCAGGTGTTGCACTCCTGCGTGGTCACAGGCTAAAGTCTGCTGTAGTGGTTTAAAATAACAATGGAAAGCCTGTGCAGAGGTGATTACGTGCATGTTCTGGACAAAGTGACTGTAAGTAGCATCCAACTCATGTCAAAAGCTGTACACACCTGTCGTAACATTACCACGCACAGGTAAAATTAATTATCTTATTCTAATGCAGTGGTCTGCTAGGAAAAACTGCATCATTCCATTAAGATGGACGACAATTAGCAGCCAAATTTTAGGTTTGCTTTGGGTCCCACAAAATCTGCTTAGAAAAGAGCAGCCTGAAGTGTTTACCAGTCTCCCAGACTGCACAGATACCAGTCTCCCAGACTGCACAGATGCCAGTCTCATGGGATCTGTGGGATGCAAGCCCAGTCCACAAAGACTCCAACCCACAGGCCACAGAGCTCAAATAATTTATTGGCACCTGGCATTCCTTTATACACTCGGCTGTGTTTCTGTCTATGCCCTGACCAGTCAGAACTCATTTCATGTGTTCAGGAGGACCAGCACAATGCTGTTAAAAGCAGAGCCTTTGATTTGTACTGTTTTTATCCTGTCTAGAGGTTTAGTGAGTATTTGTGATGAACACATTTATTTAAAGGAGTTTGTAAATAAACGCATTATGCTGGTTAGCCTTTTTGGTTCACAAACGCTGAAGCTTAACTGGGTGTTGGGTGTAAAAATGTTGGTAGTGCCAGTTATTAGTGGAGATTTCTCAGTAATTGAGGACGTTTGGTGGTCATGTGCCTTCAGCTTTGTGTGGAATACTTCCTGTTGGAGGGTCGGTCTGTAGAATTGACTGGGCTGATTGCTTCGGTTATCTGTGTTGCTGTATATGAGATACAGTTCTCAGTGTTGACCAGTGTTTGTTGTTAGTTGTCATACAACACTGGGATATTAATGCTGGTGGACAGGTTCCTCGCTGTGCTCAGTCAGGCTCTGCTAACTTCTCTGTGGCAGGTCATCAGATTTGTGATTCATTTCACAGGAGTTGAGTTTTTCTGGGTCTAGAAAGAATCCTCATCTGAGGGCTCTTTGTCTACGATACCAATATTGGCAAATGTTTCAGATGTAGATAGTGGCTTTAGTGTAAGATTGAATTATTCCCGTAATACAAGATAAATCAATCATGTTTGCATGCCAAGGTTTAGTTGTGCTGAATCAGGGAAATGTTTTAGCCTGCAGTCAGTGGTGGCAAACTTTTAGGAAATTATAATGAGGCACTTTGAAGTTGCTGCATAAACAAAATGAATTATTTGAAAAATAATTTATTTATCTCAGAGGGAGATTTCAGTGTTTTTTTTTTAAATAAGGCCATTATAGAAGAGGAAGATGATGCCTTGTTCCGGAGGGTGACCGATGCTGACAGGAATCATCTCCGGTACCTCTGTGTCTCTGTCTTGTATTGGAGTATGGATATGAGTAATCTTCCTCTATTTTCTGCAGGATGTGCACCATTTTTTCTGTCCCCAACATGTTTAACATGGTCTTGATTGAATTTTAGTATGTCTTTTATCTGCATCTTGTTTTGAAATCCAACATAATTGATTTCAAATCCCAGCTTATTGTTTCCAACCTTTGTCGGTGGAGGTTTGGCCCAGTAGGTGGCATTAGAACATCAGGCTTCTTCCAGGCTTGCTTGGGTACTTGGATGGAGTTCAGATTGCTCAGATGATCAGAACAGATTAATGAACAGATGATTTGTTCATTTAAGTAAGTTAGTTTGCTCATTGCTGTGTCTTGAAAAGATTCACAGTAGCAGTTTCAGTGCATGAACTGCTGCTGTATAAACAAAAGAGGCAAACTTGACTTTAAATACACTTGACTTATTGACACATTTAGCTTGTAGGACTTTGAACTGTAGGATAAAATTGTATCTTGTGTATTGATTTTCATTCATATTGTGTTAGGAGAGATTGATCTACTCTGCTCCTGTAAACACATGCATTAGGTTTTAGCTCTCAGAATGCTGTGTCGTTTATGTGAACATTTTATTTGTGTTTGTTTCACAGGCTCGGCTCACATTAGTAAGGTTTCTGATCACTGTCAGTTCAGTTGGCAAGGCTCCTGTTGCCCCAGAGATTGAGAGTTAGAAAGGTCAGGCTTGCACCACTGAATGGTCCTCAAGCGCTGCTCAACCAAAGGGTTTGTCATGCAAAGGTTTTGAAAATTGCAGAGAAATGTGAGGGATGGAAACAGTTACAGAGCAGGTCTCTATTGTATCCTCGTCTAACTGCAATGATGTGGCTGCTTGCTGTAGCAGCGTGTTGAAAAATATACAGTTTGCAGCTACTGCAGTGATAATTGCACAAGAAAAGGCCAAAGCATTTGTAAACATGTTTGTACGGTAGGTAGAAAATGGGTCATGTTTTTTTTCTTCTGTTAGGTTTCCTGCACATGTTGAATAATGCATGCACTATGGTCTAAAAGTTTGATGCATTGCAGCAATGCAAGTGTCAAGTTTAATAATGTAAACAGTCCCATCATTCCTTTCTGGACTAACCTTTCATCCCTTTGTACCAGTTACCAGAGAATGCTGCAGACCATTGGAGTGCTCGAAGCACAGCGCACACAGGCCATCCTCGACCTGGAGACATTGGCGAGTCACCAGAAAGAGGCACTTGCCGAACCCATCAGCTTCGTGGAGCAGCTGCAGAAACAGGTAACAGGAAAAAAGCAACAGACCCGTGACCTTAATACACTAATGCACTGAAGTGCTGTGAGTGCGTAACAAAGATATGAGTCAGTGATGCTAGAGCGGGGTTATAAAAGCACACCAAACAAACATTTATGGTCCTGCAACATGAAAGAGAAGGTGTCATTGTGTTGGGTGGCTCGCCGTCTGTTGTGACGCTCACATTTGCTGTACTGAAGTTGAGTGTTTTGACATTCAGGTGAATCTGGGCTTGCCGTGTCCTCAGCGTGTCGTTCAACTCCCTGACATCGCCTGGGAGCAGTACACTTCAGGCCTGGATGATTTTGAGAGAGAGTTTTGTGACAAGAAACGAAAAACCCGGCAGCTGCAGTTGATCTTTGACAAAGGCATGTTTGAGTTTAAAAAGGATTTATCTCAAATGCTGTTTTTTTCATTTAGCCTTCCTAACAGCAGACAAACTCGTGTGTCATTCGGTTACAGGTTTGCCTCTTCGACCAAAAAGTCCTGTTGAACCCAAGAAGGAAGGCGAATGCTCGACCATGTACTCCTCTCTACCCATGAGCGATGCTCCAGAGAACGGCAGGCAGATGCAGGTATCAACATCTTTATGTCAGTATTCTTTACAACACGATCGAGCCAGTTCCGTCATCACAGCTGTAGCCGTCTCCCAGTATCAGTAGTGTAGATGCAGAGACAGCATTTTCTCTCTGTGGCTGATGAGTCACCTCTCTGGCAAATCATCCCACAAATCATCAGGTTACTACCATTTTGTGCATCCTCCAAATTTATCTCTCTAATATTAACTTCTCAGCATAGTAAAGCATTGAGCATGTGAGCACAAAAGATGGTATCTATGGAAACATGACTTGCAAAACTCCTCCGGCCCACTGATTATGCTTCGCTCTGGGTCTTTTCTCAGAGTCGTCTCTGCAGTAACGTTTCACCGTCTGATTGCTTGGATTAAAATGTGCAAAGCGGTTAACTGTGAGCAGACATTTTTCTTTTGCTCTTTCTGTTTCTATTGTGCCAGGCAATCTGCATTTTCCCAGATGCTGCTTTCTGAATTCTAACAGGATTCTGTGTGTCAGTCAAAAGAGTTGCTGGTTATTTTTTTTTGTCCTCCCAGTGACGCATGTTGAGTCACATCTGACAGCCAGGCTTTTTCTGTCACACTGACAGATTCAGATGGCCTGCAGTTCATATGTAAAGATCCTTTCAAATGGTCACGTGCCCATTATTTTTGTCTTGTCAATCTTTGACGTGCTTGTCACTGTGTGCTCCTGACAGATGATCAGGGGGAGGATTTGTCATCCAAATAAGCCCGACACATTTAACCAGCTGTGGACTGTGGAAGAACAGGTTAGTTAACGTGTAAAGTCAGGCTGACTTTTAACCTATAAATTGACTCACAAGTCTAAGTTGGATTCAATGAAATCTGTTTTATTTGATTTTATTTTATTTTATTCTTTGTTTTTCATGGTCAGAATAAGTTTGACTCTTATTGGGCTTTTCTTAGGCATTTGATATTAAAAAACTCTATTAAAAAGAAAGCAAATCACATATTTGTGAGGATGTCCTTTGACGTTTCTTTAGTGGTGCTATTTTAATGTCCTATTTTCCACATTCTAAACATCACAGAGCCAGATAAATCAGAATGACCCTTCTTACTATTTTTCAATCATATGTTGGGTCTTGGCTATTTACTGAGTGCTTTTGGACTACAGGAACCTTTTTATAGTGCTATCGTTAATGGAGGCTATTCCTGTTATTGTTTTAACTTTTTTTTCTCCATCAACGAGGATATTTTTTTTGCTCTGTTAGCAATTTTTTGTGATATATCTTTTTTTTCTTTGAGTCTAACTTTAATTCTATTAAACTGTGGTAGTTGTGTCATGAGCACAGGAATTTTTAAAAGGATTTTTCACTATATAACAGTAGAAATGAGTTGCTACACAGAGGTCTGCGCTCTCCAATTGATTCTCTATTTATTTATTTTTATTTAGTTTATTTTTGTGCTTATATTTGACCTTCAGTAAATGTAGGTGTATGTTTTACACAGAACCTCTTTTATGTATAAAATGGATAAATAATATCATGCTGCATGAAAAAATATCACATTTTCACTCAATGTTCTTTGTGATTTGACAGAAAAAATTGGAGCAGCTTCTTGTTAAGTTCCCTCCTGAGGAAGTGGAATCCAGAAGATGGCAGAAGATTGCTGATGAGCTTGGTAATCGGACAGCTAAACAGGTAACAAAAAAAGGGTTTTAAAGATTAGGTGAAAAAAACGCCTGATCTATAAAGTATCTCACAAACGTAATGGTTTCCTAAAATGACCTGGAGCGGACTAAACCTGATTTCTGTGAAGTTCATTCATTGCTGGGAACTTTTAGCCAGTACATTTTCCAAGTTTGTTTGAATTTGTTTATTTAAGCTCAGTCTGTTGTGACACTAATTAACACTTCTCTATTAACTGAGGAAATAAGCTGATAAATTGCAAGCAGGAAAGCTTGTCAGTGTTAAAAGGTAAACTGCCTTGTAACAACCAGGTACTTGCCACTCTGCAGGCACCTTGATGATACAAGTGTGTGACCTCAATTGCATGAAGCAGCTGCTCCTCAGTTGGAGATGATTAATGAAGCCATTTCCCTCTTGAAACATTCTAGGTTGCCAGTAGAGTTCAAAAGTACTTCATCAAATTGACAAAAGCTGGCATCCCTGTGCCTGGAAGAACACCCAACTTGTGCATGTACACTAAAAAGGTAACTACTTCCCATTTTATCAAAGCCTTTACTGTCCTCTATAACTCGGGGGTGGGGAGCTCTGGTTCTTGAGGGCTGGGTTTTCCATGTATCCCTGGTCCAGCACATCTGATTCAAATCAGATGGATCCAATAGCTTATCAGGATCTGCACAGTGATTTATTTATTTGAAACTGGTGTGTCAGAACTGGGAGACGTGGGAAACTTTCAGAACGAGGGACCAAGGTTCCCCACCCTGGCTTTAACTCCTCACATCTGAAGTAGTGGGTTTGCCCATGAATGTGACTTAACTAACAAACTGAAGTTTTGTTTTTGAGGCACTACTCGGTAAAGTGTGGTCACCTTCATAATGTATGCAGACATGATGAATTTGTTCATCTGAAATGGGATTAGTTCTGTTTTAAAATGACTGGACTGAGCTTGATGCTGTTTCCAGGCATCTAGTAAAAGACAGCACCATCTAAACAAGCACCTGTACCGACCATCCACCTTCCTGACCTCCTATGAGCCTCCGGTCTACATGGACGAGGAAGATGAACGCTCACGTTTTTACAACAGCATGCAGGACCCTTCTGGTGATGATTCGGTCAGTCTGTTCTTTATTCATATGATTCTAGACTAGATTTAGATAGTTTGCTGCTTAACACAACTAATCCTAAGCTTATGAGGTCTTTGTCCACATTTCACACGCTCTCTCTTTATGGTAGCAGCTTCTGGAAGTCAATAATCCTTATAGGCCTAACTTATCATATATGATACATACAGTTTCTGAGACATTTTGCATCATTTTATAGCAGAAACTTTACTCAAAACCTTGTTGTTCATTATATGATACTGGTCTCCGGCACCCTGGTGAATACCAGAAAGCAGAACGTTACACTGTAATAATTTTGACCCATTACGTGGTAATAAATAATAAATATACCACAAATTAAATGTTTATTTTTTCAGTTTTTGTTCAAGGGTAAAATAAAGTTTTCAGATTTTAAAAATGGGATGTGTCTACCCAGTTCTTCTTAGGTCAGGCTTTAAGGGGTTAACAGCGAGCGCTGTGCCTTTGAGGGCTTATTTTAGACTCGAAAGCGCTCCACCATAAGTTGCTGCATCATCAATTTTTGCAATACTGGGCATGTGCAGTACTAACATACCATAGTAAGTAGAACAAATTAATTCAAGCTCGCCATGTTGCTTTTTTTGCTTCATGACAAGAAGAAAAAGTAAAAACGTAATTTCAGAGCAAAGAAAGTTTGCTGCTGGTGAGTGGGATGCAGTCACTTCACGAGCAAGAATATGCAGAACAGATGTGCAAATAACCATGTGTCCATTTATCCATGTGAGCTGGAATCATGTCACCCAGTTAATGTGTTTCAGACCAGGAGAAATGAAACCTGGCTGTATGAGTCCAGCTGTGCTCATCTTGTTCCCATGCACCAGTCTTCCCACGCTAATAACATTTTACACCAAAAGTAATGTGTTTAAATAAGTTTTCAAACACAGCTGCTAGAACAAGCAGATTAAATCCTCTCCCACTGCCAGCGACGGTGTGTTTATTCTCTGGGAGTGATGCGGAATGATAACATGCCTTTCAGACAGCGCTTTATGTTGCCAATGTTTGTATCCAATTAGTTTTTATCTAAAAGTGTAGTCTCCAGAATTTTGTCAGTCAATGTAATTTCCAAATAAACTTAAATAATCATGTTAATCTTTTTATTTTATATATAACTCACAGAAAAGATAAAATACTTGTAATAAATTCTAACCTGGGCTGCAGAGTCCTAATACCCGACTGCCTCATTCAGATCTATTTCAGGTTGTGTTATAATGACTCAGCCTTGATGTGTTTTGTGCCCCTTTTTTTCTGTCCCTCTTACTTCTGCTTTGGATTAAAAGGAAGATTTGACCCTTGATGATTTCAGCGTGTATGTCTTAAAGAGTTAAATCAGAACAAGGAGGCTGGATAATCTTGTTTCTTTACATTTAAACTCCACAACTCCTGATTCCCGCCATCTTTCTCTAAGCACTGACATTATTTCTCCCTCTTTGATGCCAGTAACCTTTAGGTAAAATCTGTTCTTCATAGCTTGCCGAGTGCAGACTGCTGTCTCCATTAGCCTGCTAATGCTACTTCTGGCATTGCGAGTGTGGCATAGTGTAGCATACATTCAATAATTTCTCACCTCACCAGGTTGTCCTCTATTTGGCTAGGTGTCACCGCAGCTTACTGATAGTTTCAGCTAACTTAATGCACGACTTTGACTGGTTTTGCTCTAATTTCATGAGAAATCGGTGGGCGATGCAACAAAGTTACAGTGAAGGACACAGATTCTTGTTTGGTGTGATGCTCGAGAAGTGGAAAACATTTCTTTGTTGCTTATGCTCAACTAAAACACTAAATTATACTTTACAAATGTATTTGGAGGATTAAAAACCACAGATCCAGAGAGCATCATCACAGTCGGTTTATGTAAATGTTTTGCCAGTTCGTCATGATGTTCATCAGTCTGACTTCTCCTTTCTGAAAACGAAGGAAGAAGAAAGTGTACCTTTGGAGCTGCGAAATTTGCCAGAGTATAAAGAGCTTTTAGAGCTGAAGCGGCTGAAAAAACAGAAGCTCCAGGAGATCCAGGAGGACAAGGCCGGGGTGCAACACATAGGCTACAAGGTGAAATATTTGCATAACTATAACACTCGAGAAACACGTCTACATGTAGATGTGGACGCTTGTCTGTGGAGTGATTAGCTTCTCCTACCAGAGGGGTTGTAAGTTGATAAGCAGGGACTAAGATTGTGTTCCTGCTGCCTGCTGTACAGCATTTCCATGAGTCAGCATGTTATGTGCTTACACTGTGCAACAATAAACAGCACAGCCTATAGTCAGGAATGTTTTAGGCAAAGTAGAGGCAGCTGTTGAAATCAGAAAAAGCCAGATGCACCTGATGAACTGAGTTCTGCAGATGCTGTTTTATCTCTTGCAGTGTGACGTGTGCGGGACGGAGCCCATACAGGGAGTGCGGTGGCACTGTCAGGACTGTCCGCCAGACAATTCAGTCGATTTCTGCTCCAACTGTTCGGACTGGTGAGATTGTCCACTATGAGTAGATTTAAACACCTTGTACAGAAATGGGGATTAAAGCTGCCAGAATTTGATGATCTGCATGCATTTGCTCAATCACACATAAAATGGGACCATTTGTGGGCATTTTACCTTAAAAGTTATGCCAGATATATAAAGTTTGTTTCTCTCAGCCCAGCTTGCTTCGCAGTTAGCTGTCTTTCACTTTAACGCTGCCATCCTCTGTGGTTAGAAGCACATCCAGAAAACATGACTCATAAAAGGGTTCATCTCTTCAACGTCTGGATGTTAATAAAAAAAAAGGAGCAGGCCTGCACCGGTGTGTAGCTCTGAATGACACCAAGACCATCTGCATTTACTGCATCTTAACTTTTTATTCTGAATATTAACATTTACCCAAACATTCCTGAGCTCATTATAGGTTTTTATTGTTCATATATATTTTTATTCCTCATAAATTAGACTTAATAGACAGAATGTTAAATCCAATAGAAATTTAATAGAGTACTGCAAAATTTGATTTCAGATATTTAGTGATGCTTCATGATAACGGAATTTAATTAGTTAATTGATTAATTCTCCAAAATTAGCAATAACTGATAAATGTAACAGCTGAATTTGTTCAGTACTTTTCTGTACAATTTGGAAATGCTTCAAACCAGAGCATCCCTCTCTTTGATTCAGTTTATCATAAACTTTATGCAATCTAAATGATGTTTATACTCGGTGTCTGTGTCATTTTGGCATCACCGCCTTAGGCTCTGTGTAGGTCTGCAGAGGCACCTCTTCAGTGTATCCCTGTTATGCAAACACAGCTACACAGAAGTGCTCCTTTGTGATTGGTCAGAGTGTGATCACATGTTTCCCGATATATGTATATATCTAATGAATGTCATTAGCCATCAATGGCCAGATTGACATGAGATTTTTAATTCCTTTTTAAAGTTAATAAAAAGTAAATTGAAAGTTTCTAAAAAATGTAGAAGTCAAAGGATGAGGAGTGTGGTTGTAAGTGGAAAAGATTAAAGTTTATTAAACAGAAAAGTAAAGTTACAAAGTATCACAAATTGCAGTCAGAAAATGAATAATAGTATCCAAAAAAACCGTCATCACCGTAGTTGTCATATGAATAATTGATGAAATTGATATGAAATGTCATTTATGTTGTAATGGTCCAATAATCTTCATAACTGAGCACGTTGGTAGCTTCATGAATCACCTGTTTACTTGTTTTGGAGTTGAAGATGGGGCAGTTAAATGTGTGTCTACTCTGTTCTTAGGTCCATCTCTAATTATGACTGATTCTTAAATTATTTTCCGCTTCACCTTCACAGTTTATTCAAGACAGAGACCCACAAGCCGGACCACCACCTGGAGCCGGTGTACCAAGCTCAAACGTTTCTGGACAGAGACTACTGCCTACCACAGAGCACAGGCTACAACTACCTGGACCCGAACTACTTCCCGGCCAACAGATGACAGGGTCCCAGGCGCCCCTAGCTCCAGGCTCTACACATAACCTACAGGCCACTCTGCATGGCTCCATCCTCCAAGTGCAAGATAACTGCTTAGCCCGCCACTAGGCAGGAAGGCCGGCAGGCAGGCAGGCAGACAGCCAGGGGCCTCAGAGCAGACCTCAGTGCTGCTGGTGGGTGGACTGTTGCTAACTGATCTCCCTGACTTGAGCAAAGGCCGGCCATGTTGGCGCCAAAAAAAAAAGAAAAAAAAGGGAGGCCTTGCTCCACCTCAACCAGGTTATTCAGCGGATCTGTGATTTGAAATGATACATTATTTTTAAAAAGAAACAAAAACGAAGGCACAACATTCCCAAGCTCTGTGACTCCAGGAGGGCTGTCCCTGTTTCTCCTTCTCTCCTTACCCCCCTCTCCAGTAAACCTCCCTGTGCTGCTTCAAGACTGGAGGATCGGTTACTCTGATGAAGCGCCACCTGATAGAAAAGGGTTGACCATCGTGTCATAGTGGACTGTCAAGTCATCAACTGATACACATAGGTGGTTTGTATGTGTGTATGTGCTCTAAAATGTTTTAGCTAGGTATCCATAGATGAAGTATTTATGAGTCACGGGGTGCTGTGGGAGAAACGATGCAGACGCTCCTTCTGGCTGCAGACTGCAGGAAGTCCTGCTGATCCACACGGTGTTCTGCAGACTATGTGTTATATGGATCGTGCACCATGTATGAGCATGGAGCCATCCCTACCCGTTCACACAACGCTGCTCTCGCCATCTCACCTTTTAAACGCACACAGACACACTTTTCATCTTTTCTTTTCTCTTTGCTCTCGCCACTAAAACATGTCTAACAAGAAAGCACTACAGCACCGAGAGCAAGCTTTTATTTTGAAGGCAGGTGAATGAAAATGGAGGGAAAACAAAGACAAAGCTGTTTTTCTTTTTTCTCTCCCCTTCCCCAGTGTGTGCCGTTGTTAATCATGTTGACTGTTAAAGTATATGGTAAAAAGTGAAAAGTAGCCACTGCTAGTTGCTGTGTGCCATTTAAAAATCTTTCTTTTGTTTGTTTTTGGTTTTTTTTGTTGGTAAGGCCAGTGGATGTCTCATCCTGGCTGTTTCTTCACCCATCCAGCGCGGCTCCATCGACCCACTCTGTCCTACGTTATTGATCCTCATTATGCCTCTAGATCTTTAATTTTGCAGCCCACTTTAAAGGTCCATTTAAAGATTGTATTTTTATTAATCTATTTAAAAAAGAATAATTGAGGTAGTGGTTGGTGCCTCCACAGTGGAACGACCCACACAATTTTATACACATAGATTTTGTTGTGCTTGAGTAGACAACATTTTGTATGGTTTTTGTCTCCTTCCCTCGCCCCATTTGCCCGGCTTCAATATCTGTGTATAACAGTCTGTTCTTATGTAAAAAAATAAAATAAAATAATGTAAAAAAATGCTAGAGGAGAACTGTGGAAATAAAAGTATGTGAAAATAGTGTTTCTACATCTGTAGTTGTGTTATTCTCCAAGCAGAGCACAAACGGACCTCGTAAGGCACAAACAAGCAGTTGGTCCTTTATAATTTCCTGAACACTGCAGTGTTAAAAGTTTCACTACTGAACTTTAGCTTTCCTTCATAAAGGCCAGTTCTGTGTCCATCTTGCATCTTTCTCTATGCTTCAGTTGAGTCTGATGTTCACTTTTTTATTTTTTAAGATCTCTTTTTTTTGCTTTGTCTGATAATGTCTTGGTCATCTTTGCTGAATCAACCACCATACATGTTTACAATGGTCAGTGTATTGTTATCCAGTCGCTGGTGTGTGATGCGGTGCTGAAATTAATTGGCTCTGTAAAGCACAGGTTACTAAGTCTGGTCCTCAGTAGCTATCCTGCAACTTTTAGGTCCATTCACTCGCCAACACCTGAATCAAATGGTTGAATTCCTTCATCTACATGTCTTTTAAGCTCCACAGAGGCCTGGTAATGAGTGATTAACTTTGAAGAAAGGTTGCATCTATAATTAGCTGGATAGTAGATGTTGAGAACCGGACTTTGGCATCTCTGCTGTAAAGTGTTGCAGCTTCCTGAGAAGAAAAAGACACCAAGTATGATTTTGCTCCAACTGGCTCAAGTGGAGTGTAAATAAGTAAAAATAGCTTCAAATGGCTACGCTAATGTTCAAACACACTAACAGGGTTGGACAAATTATTAATAATAATAAATTAATACAACCTATAAATAAAAATGTAAATTATGACGACCTTTTTAAATCTAAATGAAAATGATGCATTGTGTGGGAAGCAGCTGCTGACAGGCTGGACAGTGTTGGGCTGTAAATGAGGTCAAAAAGACACGGAGATGCCTACAACAGTTCAAACCAACCAAGTTTATCTTCAAACAGCAAAGTTGAAATGATTACTATTAATAAAACACCTTTGTGCTGTTGGGAATTCAGTTTTAATATAGTTTTTAAATGTTTCAGTAAAAATGTCCAATATTTGATACATGATGTCCTTTCATTCATTATATTTTATGTGTGCCCTGCAGTGCAAGCGAGTGCACTTCAGGGATGTAAACGTGGGAGGGTTGAGTCCATATGAGGATAATTTAGATATTTAAAAGTTTTACAAATAGTTATACTTTAGTCTCCTCTGACAAGTCTTTCACGTGACTTTTTGTCTGGCCACTTTGATCAAACCCAGCTCCATGAGGTGTGTGATTTTAGAGGCAGGGATCATTTTGCTCTGTGAGTTTAAGCAGCTGATGCTCTTCAAACAAACTTTACATATATTCTTACAGTAAATTTTTCCTTCATTAAATGCTCAAGTAAAAGGACTGGACTGAAAATGACCCAACAAGGCGCTAATGTACCAAAAAAAGAAAGCAAAAAGGCTTCTGTTTAGTTTTAATTGTAACAGCAGAGTACTGTACATACAATGTTGAAATGACTTCACTGAGGCCTTTTGTGTGCTCTGATCTGGATGCCACGCTTTTCGCTCGTATCGTCTTGGGGCCACTGTTGCTGAGATCTTCTCGCCACCAGATGGGGCTATCATATCAGCCATGACACCGCGTGCGACCCGCCAAACCAAAACACACACTGAGAAATACTCCGTTTAGCAAATGCACGGGCTTTATTGAATGTTAAATACCAGACTTGAACAAGAACCTGTACGATGAGCTTGTAAACATACAAATGCAGTAATCCTAATACTCTTAATTTGCCACTTTTTTTTTAATTCAATGCACAAAAGGCAGTTTAAGCTGATCTGTAAGTCTTGCATGCTTGTTACAATATAAAGCACAGTGCTGTGCATGAGAGCAAGAACACTTTCCAGCAGGCGGGGAACCCTTGCTCCTTTCAGCATGCTCTCAGTCACAGCAGGGAATGCTGTTTTCTCTGTACAGTTATGAGCCTCGGTCCGGCAGTTGGCAGCATATATTGAGGTTGAAGTGAGAGGGAAGGAAGGGTGATGCTTGTGGGGGAAGCAATAAGTGACAACCAGGTGCTGTGTCAGCGACAGAAGCCTTAACTGTTTGCAGGTGAGACATGCATACCACTGCAGTTCAATGAGCTGATGCAGGTGTGAGGTTATGTGAAGGGATGTCCATGAGGGTAGGGAGAGGGTCTTTATTGGCAGGTCTGCTGGAGAGCAGAGCGAGGAGATGTAAATGGTAGAAATCAGAAGAGGGAGCAAGACTCCATCGCCTGGCAGATCTGGGCGAACACTTCATCTGGCGATCTCTCGGCATCAATCTGCAGACGGGGACAAACGGAAGCCTTTCAGAAGCAATCAACATCGTCACTGAGTCGGGAAAAAACGGTGTGCTGCAGTTCACAACAGACAGATGACCTCAATACCTGTTGTGGCATTTAAGAACACAGACACTCATACACACACCTGGTGTGGCATTTAAAGCTTCAAACAACTCATTTTTAAAAGGATGGCTCACCTCCAAACACAAAGTATGTGATTTGCCTCCCTGCCCTCGTGTTAGTGGACATATCAATGACCTGAGTGACGCCCACACTGAGTCAGATGTTACTTCTAAGGTCAGTGCTGACCTTTAGGGCAACGGCTTACCAGTAATATTCCAATATATTTAACACTCTGTTTGTAATGAACATGTAGAGCTTACTTCCAGTGATGGGAAAATGTCAAAGCAAAAAGCCCATAGCTGATCATAGCGGAGAATCAGAAACGTTTGCATAAACTATGTCAGCTGCAGAGACTATATGAAGAGCTGATGCAGCCTTTCATGTCTGAAAAGTGAAGCCAATTCAGGGGAGCCATAAATCTGTGCGATATTGTACAACTCCCAGTTGCACAAATAGAAGTTTGATTGTGGAGGCCAGTAGGAGCAATGTGGATAAATGTTCAGTGATGGTTTTAGAGGCAGTTGGGTTTGATTGGCTGCCACATTTTGGCCCCAGAGAACCTGTGCTATGCATGTAGCATCACCAGGTATAAAAGAGGAGTAGGAGAATAATGGAAACAAAGTAAAGTGTCTTTAAAAAGTTTCATGAGTAAATGCATTATCATTAGAGATGTCCGATATTATCGGCCAATATCAGAAATAAAATGGGATATATGAAAATATCAATATTTTTACAAAGGTACATGTTATATATCAAACTCAGAATAAAGCTACTTCCAACTTAAAATGACAAAATAGAAGAGATATCATGTATAGTTTTCCTGATATGTTTGTTTGTTTGCCACAACCCCAATAAATCCTGTGGCTGTGACATCATCAAACTGCGTCATATAGGGGCTTGAATGTGGACTCGTCCACATGTTCTGGTATTATTTTAAAGTGTCTGCAGATATAAAACTTGCAGCAAAGTGGAGGATGTATCTTATACACCTAAATTAATTTTATTTTTCTTTTGTTTTTCTTTGTTGGGATCACTTCCTCATATTTAACATCCTTTCCTCTTACTGTATATTTATTGTCATGAACTTGATTAGTATAACTATGAAAATAAAGAGCAGAAGGTGTGTCACTAGTCACTTTGTGGGTCCTTAGTGAGTAAAGGAGCACACAAGTGTTCTCTTAAAATTAAGAGAACTTGAGAAGCTCTTATAACTGACTCTTAAATGTCACTTATCTTAGTTAAAGTCATTTAGAAAAATAGATCCATGACAATTTGATGATCTGTGGTTTCTCATGGGGAAGGTGGTTATCTTTTTTTACTGGCTGCATCTACATGAGACTTAAAGAATGACACTAAAGTTAGTCCCAGCTTAGTCTCAGTCTTGCTGATGCTAATTGCTACACTTGCAGTTACAATTAAGGAAGACAGACATCAGCAGAAAAACAAATATGATTTGTTTAATTTATCTCAGATGCCTGGTTTGAGTGCTTAGCTGATAATGATGATAATGGTAGGAAATAGTTTCCCTTGATGTGATGTAAACGCTTTATACCCGCTTCTGTGGTTGTTTGGATTTCTTTGCAAATGATTTTGCATTTTGTCCAAACCTTCATAAAAACAGAATAAAATTAAAATAAGTAAACAAAAACAAACACAACACTTATATTGTATTATTGTGTGACACAAAAAAAAAACAGTCCATACAGTAACTAAATGTTATGGATTCTATGTCTTTAATTAATTTGTATGAAGGTCTATCAACTCTGTTGATATTATAGTGGTGCATTGAACCCCTGAATCTTACTGTGTGCAGAAGCTTTTTGCGTTCATAGTGAGCGGCGAGCGCCTGGCTGTCGCTGCAGAAGCTCTCAGCCCTCCTCTGCAGGTCACCCTCTTTGTCTGAGGCTGGATGGAGGCTGGAGGAGGACCTCCTGCGACACTTCAGCCGAATGGACATGGTGTCTGGAGAGCAATTCAGCAGGATCACTGCATTGGGTTCCCCAATCTGATACACAGCACAGGGAGATGATAGTCATTATTTACAACAGTGAACCTCTCTGTGAATCTGTTTACTGTTATTTGGCTCTCACAGCTCTCTGCGGTAGAAATCATCACTCTAAACACCTAATTTCTTTTTGCTGAGTGTCTCTGCTTCTCTTTTAGCCCCGTATTTACACTCTGTTCCCATTTCATTCCCATTACTCTTACTGCTAGTGCTGCATGACTTCCCTGACTCCTTCATTCTGCTTTCTTTTCATGGATAAGCCTCGTGTCTGCTGTTGTTCAGTCTGGTGCTCTTGCCTTGGCCTTGTACTCGTCCGCCTGTCTCAGGTCTCTGGGGAAGCCGCTGACCAGCACACCTTTTCCCTGCCTTGCTGACCATGCCACAGCATCGCACAGCAGTTCCAGCAGTGTCTCCTGCAAACAACACATATGTCCTAATTAAGGCTTGATGCAGGATTAAAAAAACATTTCCTTTGTAAGGTGGATGTATCATTAAATTTCATATACAGCAGGTGGATTGTTAATTAGGGTAAAACTGAAGATTACTTACTGCAGGTTTACACAGCTAGTCTGTTTGATCTTTGACTAATAGTTACAGGTCCTGTTTTCTTTAATATTTAATTCTCATTAAATGTAATCTGTATCAATGGAATAATAATTTTGATAATGTAAATAGGATGATTAATTCTCAAAGCCCAAAGTGTTGTCGTTGCATGTTTTGTTCAAAACCAAAAATGTCTCAATAAAAAGAAAGACGCCTAAATTAGCCAGTAAGACAAAGCAGACAGTCCACCAGACTGATGCTGGTTCAGATCTTGTGCCCAGGTTTCCCTGATTTTAGCTGCATATGCTCGGTTTAAAAATGTCTGCTTATTGTAGAAAAGGACGCAAGCTGTAGTTTATTAGAAAGCCCTGAGGAGCGCCTGAAAAACCTGCTTAATGTAGAATCTGTAAATAAAACACGTTCCCAGAATGGAAAATATGTTAAGTAAATATAAAAAATAAAACTTTGTAATCCATCCATCATCGTAACAGCTTATTCCGATGTGTCGCAGGCAGCTGGAGTCTAACAGCCGAGAGGCGGAGTACACACTGGACACGTTAAATCTCGTAATATACGTATAATAACACAGTTTTCTGTTGTTGAAATTTTAAATGTCCAAATATTTAATGAGTGAGCCATAAAGGGTTAAGAGTTTTCTGAACCACAGCTGATTATATTTTGATGAGAGGGAAAATGTATTTAATGCCAGTGTGGCTGCATCTGGAGAGCCATATTTTATTGAAACCTTTTTAATAATTTGGAAGTCACCTTAGCTTAAAGCTAGATTACTCTAACAGGCTTCAAAGATGTGCGCTAGCAGTGTCGTGGCTTTGTTCAGTAGGTGATTGTGTGCATTATTGTGCTCCACTGTGTGCTAGTTAACGATCTCTTAATGTTTACCATCTGCTATACTGCTGCTGAAATGACTACTTTTATTTTTCTCTTGTTTGTTTTGTTTTGTGTGACTCATTAATTGCTGCTAATATTTCTGGGCATCTTGGACTGAGCTCATGTGGCACAACATGTGGTAACACACCTTGTGTGTGGTTCTTTTATGTTATTAAATACATGATTTATACCCTGTATTTCTCTGTATTACCTCTATTTGCTTAAGCTGTGATGATATAAAGTGCTTCTTATTTGTGGCGATGGAGATGTAAGTTGGAGGTAGCGTTATTTAACATCTTCTGTGCAACAGTATCGTCATGGTGCTGAACTCCTGGTTATGCTTCTGCTGACTGTAGCTGATCACATCCCAAGCAAATGTTTATCTAAAGCCTATCTTAAATTGCAGCGGGATGAAGTGAGACATATTTAGTGGTTAGCTTAAGAGAATCACTCTGCTCAATCACTAGGATGCTTTTAAACAGTCCATATATAAAGATTACTTTAAATCATCTTTAAATCATCCATACAATAACGCCACAAGCTGCAGCTTCCCACATTATCATAATGCCTAATCAAATGTTTAGATCTTTTCAGCAGAGTATTACAACCTTCACAGAAATCAGTTGTAAGCTGTGTAAGAATTGGGTAACACTGCTAAAATGAATAGATTCAGACTACAATAAATATCTTTATGTGTTTTTATGGGGCAGCTGAGATGATACATGCAGTTTTCAACTTCTCCATCCGTAAGTTTTCAGGATTTCTATTTATTTCATGGTCTTCAACAAAGGTGGAATGTAAACATTCACAAATATGTTCTCAGACATAGAGCTGTGGAAAATAGTAAAATGCTATTTAAATATGTGTAAACATATAGAAACACAGCATAAACAGGAGTGCAAAGATCCCGCCTTGTGGGCTTGTCTCAGGTGTTTTATAGATACTTTTCCGTCTCCAGGAAATTAGCAGATGAGAGGAAGACGAGAGGAAGGGTACATCCAGGTCACCAGCCCATCATGGGGCCCATTTGGATGAATCTCCTGTAAATATTTATTCATTGATGTTTGCTTTATTGATGATTTATTTGTTGATGTTTGCTCTGTTTCCGAGCCCCTAGTGGATCAGGGGAGAACTGCAGTTATTGGCACAATTCCATTGGCTTCACTTTGTTTATATCTATCTATATATTATATTTATTCATTTATCTATTTTGTTTTAGCACATTTTATTAAGTCCTGTATAGATTTTTTTATTAGTTTTGCTCCTTGGTGATGGGTGGTTGTCATGGACGTCGGACGACCAACGCCTAGTGATTTTATTTTTCCTCACATCGTTAGTATCCAACCAGATGCTGTTACTTTTATTTTTATCCCTCTCTATATATGTTTTAATTTTCTTAAACAGTATGTGACTACTTAATTAAGAGACAGAAGTAAGAGAGTCACCTTTGGGTGTGTCTCTTTGTGTGTGTGAGACTCTGTGTCAGTGAACTACACAAGAAAACAATCACTTCCACTCACGGGGGTGTGACAGATTAATATTAAGGTTATGGTGCATCAGGGAAATCTTACAGTTGTTCCTTTGTAACTGTTGGTGTGCAGACGAATAGTACACATGTGGACAGACAGGACATGATTCACAGGGAATATGAAATTGCACTGTCTGTGTTGCCAGGCAACAGAGCGGCAACAAGTCAAACTGTCTGTGTATCGTTATTAGTGTTTTGCACTCACCAGTGAACCACAGCGATTTATCTCATTGTGAGATAAAACCCCTTAACTCTGATGTGGGTGATTCTGCTTTAAATCTGCAGAGGTGCACTTCGGTAATCCCTCCGTGGGATTATTCATCCTCCTTTAAAGTGCTGTCTCCTTTCTCTGTCTATATAACCGTCTCACTTATTTAAAAAAAGTAAATTGCAGTTCTCATGCTGGGGAACACATGGGACATGATGTTAATGTGCAATAAGAAGCTTAAACAGCTGAGCCTTGCTTGAAAGCAATCGAGTTTCTCCCTGAGTCAAAGAAGATAAGTAAATCTGTGCGTGGGAGTTTTTTTTTTTTTTAATTCCTCCAAATCTGTCCAGCACATCACTTTGTTTTCATGTGCTGACAGAAATACTGAGTTACCTTTTTCTATTAATTTCTACTGCATTGTTTTTGTTCTGTTCAAGTGGAATACAAGAAAAACTAACAGCATATTTACGCTCAAAACACGTGGTAATGTAAATGCTTCATCGAGGGCTTGGCTAAAGGAGGGCAAAAAGAAAACGAGACTCTAATGACCAAAACTACCGTGACTGTGACAGGAAAACCAAAATATAGTTATGTTAAGAAATAGCAGGACCAAGCTTGTTGTTACGTTCTAAAACAGGTTGTTTGCTTGCTTAATGTAACCTGTTATTACATAGTGAGGTTACTATGTCTTTAAGGAGAGCAGTGGGTTTTAACGGCAAGGTTTTTTTACATAAAACTCAGGGTTTTTCAGTTAGTGAAATAAAGGTGTTGAATGAGAGACGCGCCTCGATCATTGTCTCCTGCACAAACATAATACTTGTGAGAACTTGTAATGAAAAATGATTGGTTGACTGTGTTTTAATTTATGTGTCGAATGCTGGTGGAAACAGGATTTGTGATAAAAATCTGTCAAAACTGATACAGCATAAAAAGGAAGTGCTATAACAGCATAACCGTGCACTTCCCTCAGATGCACTCTCAACCATGTTTTGAACTGCAAGATAACAAGCCGAATGATCATGAAGTGTCACCTTCAACCCTGTAAAGGAAGTTGAAAACTTAGCCGGCGCTCTTGCACTTGCAGGAGGAGAAGTTTGCCACACCCTTATCGCTTAGTTAGGTCTCTGACGTATGATTGGCCAGTGGCAGTTCTAGGGCGAGGCTTAGTGAAGGGAAGGCTCAGTAATGCGCTCATATAGCTAGAACACACAGAAACTCTTATTTGAGTAAGCATTGTATAAGTTTTGGACCATGTTCAGCGATGAATTAACACATTTTTTTGCTCAGTTGTATTTTTTAGAAGCAGGATAGTGCATGTGAGATGAGCCTGAAAATAACCCATGGCTGCTGATTTTCTCATGATAAAAGAACAACTCATGCAATGTGACTGTGACTCAGAAAGGTGTTTTTAACAGTTCGTGACAATTATGAACCTCCAAGTCTTTAGCTGAATACATCAGACTTAGGATGCACAAACTTTTATCCAATAAGACGCCACATTTCTTCTTCAGCACCTTTGATTTAAATGGTTTGCAGATGTTTTCTGATTAATAAATTCATTACTGATAAAGATTCTTTCATTTGTGCAGCAACAAACTGCAAGCAACATACACAATCACTTTTCAGTATTTGTCACGTTCAATACACGTTCACACATCGTGCTGGTTACGCTCACACGCGTAGTCCGCTTCGAACATGCGTGTGTGAGTAATGGACAGTGTGTTTTAATGTGAAATGTCACGGCCTGGCAGCAGGGGTCAGTTATAAAGCTTCCTGAACGTCTCTACTGTCACTAACCAGCAGCAGAATAATACACGACTTAGTTTCTGCTGCTGATGCTGGAAATGAAGCGAGGAAGCTAAGCTATTCGTCACCTCCAAAATGTGATTAAAGTTTCATCTGTATGAGATGAATATGTGAGAAGAAGGTGGGTATTAGAATATTTGCTCTGCTGCTTCATCTGTTAAGGAAGAAACAGACGAGATAAAACATCGAGCAGAGGAAGAATTTTTCCTATATATCGCTGATAATTTGTCTTTTTTTATCTCGATACATCTATAGCATGGTCAGCTCCTCTCTACTGTTTCACACCAGGTTTAAATAAAAATGTTTTTGAAACAGATGCAATCTCCATTTTTCTTAGCACCAGTTTTGCAATCACATCCAACAAGCTGGTTTGCATTGGAACACTGGAACATGTTGACATGCTGAGATTTGACTGTTTTTTCATTTAGTTTTACCCCAGTTCAAACCTCCTGCCTCTCTCTGTGTGTGTAAATAACCCAGGCTTTAACCCTTGATACCTGGCCGAAGAAGAACTGGACAGAAACATCCCATTTTTAAAATCTGAAAACTTTATTTAACCCTTTAACAAAATCTGATTTTTATTTGAACGTTTTCTGTATCTCATGGGAATTTTAATGATATAATCAATTTCATCATAAGAAACAATTATACAGAAATACAGAATTGGACGATTTTTAAAGGTAAAAACTGAAGTGAAAGAAGTGTGAAACTAATGTGAAAGAGCTAAAAGTTGCAGTTCACCCCTCATCCACTAGGGGCTCTAAAACAGAGCATCGACTCCAATGTTAAAAAGACCAACTAAACACGTTTACAGCTGGCTTTAATATGTCAAGTTTATCTTCATGAAAACTGTGTGTGTGTGTGTGTGTGTGTGTGGGGGGGGGGTATTTATTATATAACTCGCCCATTTAAACATTTTTTCGTCTTGAAAATCTGCATAAATGGGTCCTATGAGGCTGCACGGTGGCACAGTTGGTTAGCTCTGTGGCCTCACAGCAAGACATTTGCTGGTTCAAACCTCGGCTGGGGCGGGGGTCAAACCAGGAATCTTTCTGTGTGGAGTTTGCATGTTCTCTCCGTGTTAGCGTGGGTTCCCTCTGTGTTAGCGTGGGTTCTCCCCGTGTTAGCGTGGGTTCTCTCCGGGTACTCCGGCTTCCTCCTTCAGTCCAAAGACATGCACCTTGGGGATAGGCTGATTGGAGTCTCTAAAGCGCCCATAGGAGTGAGTGTGTGTGTGCATGGTTGTTTGTCTCTGTGTGTTGGCCCCCTTGATGGACTGGCGACCTGTCCAGGGTGTACCCTGCCTCTTGCCCGATGTCAGCTGGGATTAGCTTCAGAGTGTAGCACAAACATGGTTCTCACCCAGGTAACTGTACGCTTTAGCCAGCAAACCTTTGATAACTCCCCTTTGCTCCATGTTAGCTGGGTTAGCAGTTTGTTAAATGCAGCTCGGAATTTGATGGACATCAATCATCCACCCCCACGCTCACAGTACTCTCAGTTCCACCTTTTTGTTATTTCGGTGAGTGACAACACATATAACGCTGCCAAGATGGCAACAATGTGAACCCCAATGAGCTCCAATTCAGCTCCTCAGAAACCTACGGGGGATGTTGGTGAGGCTCCGTCCTTTCTTCTATATACAGTTTATAGTATTTTCTCAATGTGAAGATGCAGATTTAGTTTAGATGCTCTTTTCCTCATCAAGGCAGCAGGAGTTTTTATGCAATAGTGAAGTGTAACAGGTTCAATATACTAAAAAACGTGCATGTGGCTGATGAATAAAGTTGCTTCTGACATCCTCAGCATGTTTGCATCTCTTGAGATAGTTTATCTGGATTACACAAGTCAGTAAAATTCTGTTTCCAGCTCTTATATATAAGCTAGGACAAGCAATCCAGCTCTGTGTGGTGCAGTATATATTAAATGTGGTATATGGTTCCCACTGTGGTCACAGTTCATTAGACTGGAAGCTGCTCAGTAACAAAAAGTCTCTACAGTTATGAAACCACACTCTTTTATTATTTATGAAAGATAATCTTTCAGATCTGGTTTTGTTAACTCAGTGTTTTGGTCATAGCTGTTAGGACTTTGTACAAATCCCCCAGATTAAGTTATTAGTGGAAAACTGTGGGTTGTCCTTTCCAGACTTGATCCTTTTGATTGAATATGCAGCCATAGAGGCGTTATACTCACTGCTTTTATTGAATACTCTACCCTCTTTTAGGTTTTGTTACCGTTTATTAAAATAAGTTTATTTAAAAAACTTATTAACAAATACAAATAAAATTTTGCGTGACTTGAAAGGCCTTCTTACAGTTTTACAGTTAAAGCTTTGAGTTTTTACATTAAGTGTAAAATAAGCTGCTAATTTTCTTTTGTTGCCTGTTTTTTTTCTAGCAGTTTGTTTAGTTAATATGAACTTAATTCATACAGATTATGATGATGACTATCATCTCAGGGCTCGTTATAGACAGATCATTTGAGCCCTTTCACATCACATGGATTAATGTAGCGCGTGTTTAGTTTTAATCTGGTTCATGTGAAGGCTGAACTTGCATAACTGACAGTATTTTTTATTTCCTAAAGCTATTTTGCTATTGTAATAAAATTGAAGTGAAACGTGGAAGTGTGGCATCCCACACTGACCTCAGGCAGCTTCTCTCCTCTTTCCAGAGCATCCCGCAGGAGGCGCCCTCTTTCGCTGTGACACTGCAGCTCGCTACACAACAGGTCACCCAGGGTGAGGCGACGCAGGCCAAACCGCTCCTCCATGCGCTCACACTGGAAAGTCTTACCAGAGCCTGGACCACCTGCAGGTACACAAACAGATACGTCAGGGTCCTCACGACGAGAGTAAACAAGAAGCAGGAGGAAAATGAAATGGAAACAGAGACTGAAGGACGTAGATTACACTACAGTGAGTAAAAGAGAGAAGAAGATGAATGGGAGCGTAGATCTGGGTCTGCATGAATTAAAAGAAACTACAGTTTAATGGTTTCTTTAAAGAATATTGTCAAATTGATGATAAATGCAGTGTAAGAATGTAAGAAAATTTATTGCAAAAAAACAATAGTGAAATTACTTTAAACTGGAAGGCACTTTAGAGACTGATTGGGGGAGATTTTTGGGAGATTTTTGTGGTCTGGCACTAGTAAAATAAACGTACACAGTAAAAAAAAAAAAAGGATTTCTTTCATTTTATAAACAACATAAATGGGGACAGGCTCCAGCTATCTGCGTCCCTGAATTGGATGAAGCTGTGTGGAACATGGATGGATGTAAATATACCAGAATCAGTCCAAAGTTGTATCTGTGCCACAGCTGGAGCACCATGGTTAAAACGGGATATGATAAACTTTTCTTTTTGTTGTTTTAATGAGCTTTTTTAAAAAAATGTATCTTATTTATCATTGGTGTACTGTTTGGACCAATAAAGTTTTAAAAACAAAAGGTATATTTGTTCTTCTTGTCTGAATGAACAACCACCTGAAAAAAAAAAAAAACATCTCCACAAACTTAGATCGTTGTTTGGACCCCTTAGGTATCACATATCATTCAGCGAGCCGTTTAAAATTTACCTGCATCCTTAGAAAAGGATCAATTATCGACTTAACACTCATCAAACCGAAAGTCTAAATCCTGCTGCTTTCACTGCACCTCTGTAAGAACTTTGTTTGCTAGGCAACAGATTGTCCTCTTTAATTTCACATTTACATATCAAGGTATTGTTCTCATCACAATTAGACTGAAAACGAGGGGAGAGAAAGTCACATGGTCGTAGAGCTGAGTGAAGCAATCATTTATCAAAAGCAGCCTTAAGCCAAGTAATAAAACCAGGAAGTGCTTTAAATTAATCAATATTTCCCTGGAGTCTGAGAGTTACTGTCCTCTGCTCGAATAGCAGAAACAATGTCCTCATCTCCATTTCCTCAAAGAGCAACGATATAAATGAACTGGGCTCAGTTCCCTCAGGGATGACCTTAAACTCTACAAAACAATCAGGAATGGGGAAATTAGAGATACATCCATTTAACATTTAACACAGAGGTACTGACTCAATCTTTTAAAAGCCAAAAGATCATTCGCCAGTCATTTAAACATATTCAGGGCAGCATAAAACACATTAATGTTTAAATATGTCAATTTGAGATGCTACACAGACTGATTTATGAAGAAACCAACTTTTGAGTTTATTTAGTGAGTGAAGTCTTTAACTTAATTTAAATGGATCTTATTAGCCACTTATTTTTATTTTGTGGTGTGCCATGTAATAATGTTTTTTTCTTCCTTTACATAATCTGTAAATAAGTTTTCATCTCTAAACTGTGCTTTCAGATGCTTGCACATACTTCTGTATTTGACAGGTTTGACAAACCCAGTGTGAAAACCACAAACATGTTTAATCTCAGTTTTAGATTTAGTGTTTGATAAAATCCTGATAAGCTCAGTTTATCTTGTGTTGACTTTTTCCAAGTTCACTACATCTATGTTTGTTTAAACCACAAAGATGTGTAAGTTTTGTCTTTCTCATGTTAGTTTTACATATTTTTTAAAACCAAACTTTTCTTATGAGGTTATTTGCTACACAAATAAAATGGAATTAAATTGTTGTGACGAAACTGTCATCAGTGAAAAATAAATTATGTACGCATAAAAATGTAGAACCAAACCATGTATGTCAAACATGTAACCCTAACCATGCATGTGTAACTAGAACTGTGCAGATATAACCCTAATTGTGTACATGCAACTCTAATCATGCACGTGTAATATCTAATATTTGACCTGCTACTATGTCCTATGACATAGTATACTCTATGAAGTTTTTTCTGTCTATTTATTCACTTTCAGTTCAACTCAATACTCATGTCTCAGTATATCTGTGACAATGATGTATTATTATACACTAATTTAGATAAAGCTGACAAGATGCTCTTGATGTTATTACTTGGTCTCAGCTGATAAAATCAAAACCTTGGTGCATCACACTAAGCTGCCCCCTCCTTTCTGTTCCCCCAGAGCAATTTAATAACAAAAATAATGACCCCAGATTTTCAATTTGATATAACCATAATATCATAATTACTGCTTTTAACCTCGATCATTTTCTTTTTAAAACAAGTTGCAAGAGGCATGTGACTGATTCATGTCAAACACCCTGATGGTTTTTAAAAGACGTAAGTCAAGTGGTGAGTTCAACAGAATGAGGGGATGAGTAAAGCCTTGCAGGAAAGACAGTTTGTTAAGTTTGAGCGAGCGTTTGCACCCTGCTGCTAGTTTCATTCAGCTTAGGGGAAGCTCAGAATTGAGAATCTCCAATCCCCCCACAATGTGTGAACAGTACTGTCACAGCACTGTCCATGACAGGAGCCAAAGTGACAGATGCAATATATTGGAGAGATGGCGCAGTACCCAGAGATGAGAGATGTTACGCAAGTCGACGAAAGCAAAGAGGCTTACGTAAAAAAAATACAAAGTAATATCATTTGTGCCGTCTCCACTTCTCCACACTAATTTAGTTAAAGTCCCAGTGGGCAATGTAAATAAGTCTAAGTGAAAAATGGGCTGCATTTGAGACAAGCCTCTTGCTTTTAGTAATTGACATGTTTTAGTCATCCACACAAGTGGGAATGATTACTGGCTGTGATGACTCTCCGAGCAAAGTACCAAATCAAAATGTAGAACTGAAAATGTCCCTAAAAACACCACGGAGGTTTTACACTTTAAAATGCAAACATTCATCAAGCTGAGGACAGTTTAAGGGAGTTGCATTTACTCTTTTGAATCGTGTTGAGTGTACAAATGTGGACTTAATGGTGGGATGTCAGCCAATGATTTTGCTTTGTGGTTTCAGATGTTTTTGGGTGTTTGGGTGCGTATTTCCCAAACGCTGCACAGCGGCGCTTTGGTGAGACAAGCTAATGGGCAAGGCTGTCAATCACAAGATGAAAAGCTAGTTCAGAACACGCATGGCTGTAAGGTTTTATAGCCTCAGTGAAAACTACAAAGGAGAAGCAAGGCAGACTGGCCAATAGAAAAATCAGTCGTTTTGTTTCAGGTCTGTTTCAGCATCCTTACCGTCGCTCACTGAAGCTCAAGTAAGGAGTGAATTAAAAAAAGTGATATTGACAATGTGAGAGAGAAAACAGCAGAAGGTGCTTGAGGCAGGTGAATCAAAGCACCTCAGAGTTGTAAACTCTCTTTTTGTTGCTGTTGTTGCTGTGACCTCTGCTGCTTTTAATGGAGATGGCAGCGAAGTACAGCAGAGACCCTGACAGCTGACACCAGGGCAACGGGCAGCAGGCCCAACCCCACACTGAGGTCCAGGACACCCCGCAGAGAACAGGGCAATGTCTGCTCAGACAGGCCTTGTTATTTATTTACTTATATATTTACTGACATTTTTAAGGGTTCAAGTAACTAGAAGTGATATAATTAGGATTGAATTTTTTTTAAAGAAGTAAAACATTGAAAGCAGGAAGTTGAATCCAAGTTTGCTAAATGTGCTGCAATATGTAAATGTAACAAATTTGAGATCAGCTTTGTAAATGTAAATGAACTGAACTCCTTAAAATCACCTCCAAATATGCTGTTTTAAATGTGCTGAAAGTTTCAAACACAAGCTGATCTTCAGCATATTATAGCTGTTGATGTTCAGAGGTGGCGGCACGGTGTATTAGTGGTTAGAGCCACAGCCTCACAATGCGAAAGTTCGAGTCTTGGCTCTGTGCAGTTTGCATGTTCTCCCTTTATTAGTCCAGGTTCTCTCCGGGTTCTCTGGCTCCCTTCCGCCACCTAAAGACATGCATGTTAGGGTGTTTATCCATCCATCCATCCATTTTCTAACGCTTTTTCCCTGAACGGGGTCGCGGGGGGGCTGGAGCCAATCCCAGCTCACAACGGGCAAGAGGCGAGGTACACCCTGGACAGGTCGCCAGTCCATCACAGGGTCTGTTTAGTCATTGAAAAGTGTCCTTATTAGTGAATGTGTGTGTGTGTCCAGGGTGTACCCTCCCTCCCAATGACTGCTGGAATAAGCTCCACCTATCCGCGACCCTTCATTGGGATAGGTGGCTCACATTATGGATGGATGGATATTCAGAGGTTTATAAAGTAATTTGCCTAAATTATTAGCATTAAACAGAAGAAAACTTCATAGCTGTAAATATTATTACAGGTATGATGAGCTATTATTGAATGGGTAAGGTTTATCTACAGCAGGGATGCTTAATTCTACTCTTTGAAAGTCACAGTCCTGCAAATGTTTTACATTTTACTGCTGTGCCACCTCGTTAAAATTTAATTAATCTTCTCAACAGCACGTTTTGCCCAAACCTGTTAATTAGCCATTACTTTGGGTCAGGTGGAAACATCTAAACCTTCAGGACAGCAGACCTCCAGGGCTGGAACTGGACATCCCTGAGATTAAACATACTTATAAAACTAAATATTTAAATAACATTTAAAATATTTCTGGTAGTTTTGAATGACATATTTTGAAGTGTTAATTTTTCTGCTATATAATTTTTTTTCTGCAAACTTTTAAAGAAAGAACATTTACATAAAAAAAAACAGTGGAAAAACGAGCTTTTAGAGTTAAAAACGTAAAAGTGAGGACTCAAATGAACCGGGCTGTAGTGGAACCTGTCACAATGAGTTGGAAGCTGGGACAGTTGCTGAGACCTGAGCTGGTTTAAATATCTTAAAACATAAAGTAAGCTGGAATATTCCAGCTGCTTTTCCCAGACGAGACAAAGACACGACAAGCGGAATCTGAGCGCAGAATCCTGCTCTCGCTAATTGCTTCATAAAGACTGAAATGTTAGCCGGTGTGGTCGCCCACAATGTGGTTTAAAGTCTGCTCAAGAGACACATCCGAGGCTGGATGACAGTTGCTTTATATGCAGGTGACATTTTCCTCCAATTATCTGCTCCTGCTGAGAAAAAGCTCTTTGTCTGTGTCTGAAATATTCAGACAAACTGGTATTAATTAAGACGAGCTGGGATTTATCATATTAGCTGCTATTAAAAGCGATTTTGACAGTCACACTACAGATATGACCTAAAACACGCAAACACACAAGGAGCACTGATTATTATCTTAAAGAGAACATCTTTGGAGTTTTTTTATTGCTGCAAAAGATGATAAATTTAAAGTTGGTGTTTTTTCTTCTTAACCTTCATCTTTGTGTCCCGTCAGTTAGCAAGCTGATCAACCTCATCACGTTGTCTCTGGATACTAAGCGCGAGTGACATTTTACTTTATCTAATGTCTAGTTTGCTTTCAAATAATGTAGATTAATAAATGGAATGTTAAATATTCAGTGAGCAAATACCCGAACCTTCCCAAGAGATGTTTTTAAATGTCTTCATTTGTTTAAAGATTATTTCAGAGGAAACCATATAAATAAAATAAATAAACAAAATGAAAGATAAAGAGCTAAAGTCCTTAAATCGCATTATTATCACAGATTATAAACACAAAATAAATGAGTTATTGTGAATCTTAGCATGTTGCAGCACCTCTAACTCGATGTTTCTGCAGCAGAACTTGTTTTATTACATTACTGTTTTTTTTCTTTTGCTAATTACAATCACATTTTGCACCACTGCTCTTTTCTTCTATTTATTTTCTTTTCTAACAGCAGTAGTTCCCTGTTTTCTCATCAGAAACGATGCTGAAGGCAACCTATTGGCCCGAGTGTTTGTGTGTTTATGAAGCATGAATGAAGCAAGTTTAGCAAACAGCTCTTGATGCAGAAACCATTGTGATCTTATCCCTGCAAATGAGGTGGGCTGAAACAGCACAGTGTGTGTGTGTGTGTGTGTGTGTGTGTAAAGAGGCTGTGTTTGAGTGGAATGTGTGGAGGTTTACATACCTATCATGAAGATGACCTTTGGTTTCTTCTGTTCTGAGCTGTACCCTGTCAGAAGGAAGAAAATCACAGTTGAACATGTGGTGCAGATCAGTACACTCATCTTTGTACTTCTATCTTTGTGAGGACACAGTTTACTCCCTGAACTCTGAGTCTTCCTCATCAAGAAGTCTTCATCAAAACCTTTCTAAGGTTACAGTTACTAGATCTAAAACAGCTAAAGACAGGAGCCTGCCTGAATGTCCTCACATTTTAAGGAAAAACTCAAATATTTAGTATAAATGTTAACATTTACCTGCCTGTCTTTTTACTGCTGGGTTCTTTATTAGCTGCAATAAATATTGTAATCTGATAACTTAAACAGCCTGACAGGAACCGAAATTCAAAGCATGTTAGTGTGCTTTGTTTCAATGATCAGAGGATAATTAATTATAATACTAATACTAAAGAATTACCACAGATCTGACCAGATTTTAACTACAACAATAAAATGACACAATAGATGGAAAAAAGAACAAAGAATTGGCTGATATTATATATATATTTTATCTTTGTGGAGGCAGAAGAACTCTCTCTCACGTCACTATGAAACACAAAATCATTCTCTAAAAAGGTCATAATGAAATAAAAAGAAGTCATTATGTATCCAGTTCTGCTGGCATTTTAAGTCATTGTTAATTCCTTCTATCATGTCCCATAGAAGGCTGAGGCCGTCTAACTGGTGGGAGGGGCACCACCACCTCCCTTATCTCATCTAAGGAGATAGCTCTGTCCCTTAACAACCAGTGGTTGATGTATTGCTGGTGGTACTTCATCACAGTGTATCTCTCATGACACAGTGACTTAGCGATATGTATGTTTACCGTTATTCACATTTTTAGATATATTGTAATTTTAAAAGCACCTCATTGTTGTCGCTTAAAGGCTTTGTGATTTACAGTCATAGTTTCACTTGTGCATCATGCAGACTTATTTCATTCAGCTGTTTATGATGTATTCTGTAATCTTATTTGTAATACTCTTACATGTTTCTAATGTGTGTAATTGTTAATAATTTGTCTAATTCGTCTTGCAGTTTCTGGTGGATCCATCATATTATTTGACCCTCCAGAAACCATCCAGTGTGTCTCACTCATTAGTGTTTTAACTGCAACTTGCAAATAAAAAGTGTGTATAAAATTACACTTTTGCTTAAATGCACAGACATGTACTGTGAAAATTATACAGAAGTGGGCAGTTTTTATTATGATACAGGTAGTCAAGAATAAACTAAAGGTCACTGTGTGACATCAGCTCCATTACTTGGCTAATTTAAACCACAATGATGGAGTCAAAAATAAACTTAGGTGGAGGATAATGCAAGGTCTTCTAGTACATAATAAAGCTCATAATTTCCTCTGCTGGAGGTGAGCGAAAAAAGCTGGAACTATGAAGTGAACGGATAAAACAACTTGTAGGGGCTGCAAATAGCATGTAGTTAGATATGTTTCAATATAACACATGCAAAAATATCTGTCCAATATTTTTCTAAGCCACTGCGGGCAGCACGAAATGTCTACATCTGGGAGCCAACAGTAATTTTATGTTACAGATCATGCAAATCCAGCAGCTAACATGCAAAGTAAGTACAGGTTTGTTCTCCTGACAGTCGTGTTGTTGGACAGAACATACAGTTGATGAGATAAACATCAGGCCTGACTGGTAACAATGAAGCTTCCCTGAAATGATCCAATCAGTACTGTAGAAGCAGGAAGACACATGCATGCTCAGACAAAATGCAAATCCTCACACAGAACTGTAGGGGGAGGTTCCTTCAGGTGTCTGGTCAACAACATTAAGGCTACATGACACTCATGGCATTTACAGAGAAGGGACCGTTTGTGTGTTTGTGATAAATGCAGAAAGGAGTCGGTATCTAGTTTATGACAGAAGGCAGGCTAAGATATGAAGGTGTGTTTTTCTCACAGGGAAAGATTAAGGTGAGGATAGTGTTCGTGTCAAGAAAACAGTGTTTTCATACACTCACCTTCTATGGTTCCTTCTGCATACACAGCTTCCTCCTCTTCTTCAGCCTGAAAAAGAAAGGTTTTAGTTAAATGTGTGATGCTACTTTGAATTCTCTTCAATATGTGGCCTCTTGTAAAACAGTTTATCCGATGGTTTTAACATCAGAACTTAGTGGTGTATGTAGCTGTGCATCATACACCACTCATTCTCTACACAGAGTCTGTAAATCTGTTGCAAAGACAAAAAATAAAAGGTAAATAAAACTCAAAATATATAGAAAAAAACCACACAGAAAGTATTAAAACAGTAAATATGAGATTAATAAATATATTTATAAAGATTTTGAATTTTAACAATCAAGAGTTGAGGTTGTTCTGTACCGGGGAGGCAAGAGACCTACAGAAAGGGAACTTGTTTATTTGTTTAGTTGAATATATTAAGTTAAAAAGAGTGAGGTTAGTACAAGATAAATGTAACTCTGAGGAACAGTTTGGTCCTGGATATTCCTCTTTGTGTGAACAGAAATGCTGTTCAGTGTTCCAAGCAGCATCAGAAAATAACAAGAAAAGGAAAAGATGAGGTTGGAAAAGCAGGTTTTTGAGGCACGTTCTGGACGCTCAAGCTGTTAAAACAGAGTATTTTGCTAAAAGCCCAAAAGCATCTGCACCATCAGCTTTGGTGGACTTTCTCCTAATTAACCTCCACTCCTCACTGTTGATGCTTATATCATAAATCTCAGCGGTTTTGGACAACACCGGGGTCAGAAGTCTACGCAGGCCGAACACCAAACTCAAGCAAAACAACTTGTTAATGGACCTGACTTTAATCACATGAGAGTCGTCATGCTGAACATAGACTCTCGTGACATAAAGGCCAGAAACACGTGATGTTTGTATTCTGTTGGTGTTGGAAAAGATCACAGAAAAGGTTTACCCACATCATAGAACAAATTCTTTTTCTGGAGGAGGAACCTAAAAAATCCCACCAACCTTTATTTAAAGCCAGATTGTGAGTATTTCTCTTTGGGGCTAATTAATTAGTGGAAATGTTCATGTGCGAAAGTGCAGACGTCTTATCAAGTGTTCATTTACAGCTACTCAGACCATTTAACACACTGCAGGATGTATTCAGACAAACATTACCTCAGAGACAAAGAGACTTAAAAAAAGGCATTAATTGTATCTGGAAAAGGCGATAATGAGGTTGGAACTGCGTGCAGTCTCTCAGTCTCTGTGGTGCTTGGTATGATTCTGGCAGAGGACTGAAGCTCTGCCGCTTCGAGCGCATGACTCAAAACAAACCGGTTGATTCTCTGCATCTCCATCATTAACTCCTTCAGCTTTGGACATTTAAAACCATCTGGCACATACAAATGTGTGCAGTAATAAATGTTATAATAGGATAAGCAAACAGACCTCTTAACAACTTGATATAAATGATTAATATTTTTGAGTAAGAATATTGTCAGATTGTCTATCAGGAAAAGAGCAGGGAGTATCAGTATGAAGTTTTACACAGGAAGAGATCATATGATGGGCCTTTTTTATACATTTTTATTTCAATGTGTTGCACAGCTTTCTGTGCAGGTTACAACAAGCAAAGTCTCCACCAACACGAGACCCTGCTTCTGGACTGATGATTCATTTAGAGTCTGGCCTTTTCTTCTCTTATTTAATGACATCAGCATGTAACACATTTGTTCATTTGCACAAAAAGCTGCAGCATCACACTCTGCCAGGTTTGATAAATCAGAGCCGACTGGGCCAAAATGGACCAAATGTGATAAGAGGTGCTAGCAATGTACCATGGTAACAAAAGAAACATGCTCTTTTCTTTTAAAGATATAAAACAGCCAATGGAAAGACCTCTTTGCAAGAAAGTAAACTTATAAAATGTAACTGTCGTATGGGGAGCAGGGAAATAAACACCTGCCTTAGAGGGAATTTTCTACAATTAAATGAAAACAAAACTGAGATTATTCTGTTTGGTAGCAGAGAAACAAGGGTCAGCATAAAAACCTGGAGACTCAGAATCACCCAACAAGTTTGGAGTGTTGATGGACTCAGATGTGACTTTCAGCAGCAACTAAGAAGCTTTTTACCAACTCAGACACATCAACAGAATTAATGTTACAATTCACATATCCAGTCCTCGACCTCTATTTATCTGCATCTCTTCTCCAACACACCTGAAACAAAGGTGAAATCCCACATCTGCACGTCATCCAGCTCTGCAGAGGCCTGGTAACAAGCCATTCATTGGATTCAGGTGTGTAGGAATGCATGTAAAAGTTGCGGGACCTTGAGGACCAGACCTGGGCACCCAGATTTTAAAGTGTTTGTGTAAGTCTTCTGGATTCTTGATTTTGATATTTTCTAGTTTTTGTTTCATGTTGTAGCTTCATTTCCTGTTCATTAGTTCAGCTGATTTCATTTAGCGTATCCCTTGTTTTTAGTGTATTTATACCACTTGGTTTCAGCTGTCAGTTCATTCCTCTGTCTTGTTGTAGTTTGTTGGTTTCATCCCAGCTGTAGCCTTCCTTGTTGTCTCAGTTTAAATAAATGAAGATTTTCTGCCTGCCTGCCTGTCATTTCTGAATTTTCATGACAAAAGTTTAATCTCCAAAAAAGACCAGGAGAAACTCGCCCATCATTCATCTCCAGTGGTCTTTTAACAGGACTTCCTGAAAACAGCTCATCCAGATGCTGCTGCTGGAGCTTTAACCAGGACTGAGAGATGTGAACACATCACACCAGTTTTAACATCTTTACACTGGTTTCCAGTCAAGCATGTTAAAACCCTGCTGATTGTTTATAAATCCCAGAATGACTTGGGCCCAAAATACATCAGAGAATATAAACCAAGCAGAGATCCAATATGTCTCAGGACAAATAGTCCAGAACCTAATCCAGACTAAACAAGCATTTAGCTTTTATGCTGCAATCAGTTTTTATGAATGATTTTTTTTATTTACCAAATATTTGAGCTAAATGTTTAATAAGATTTTGCAACAATTAAAAAAAAAACAATTACTGAATTGTGAGTCGAGGGCCATATTTATTCCATGTGAAAAGCACTGCTTCCTCAGTTAACTGCTTCCTAATTTCCATTTAAATAGTAAAAGGCCCAAAAAGTGATTAAATGAAATGATCAGAAATCATGTAAATTGAGCTGAATGGAAACCCGTCCGCCATGAAAACTCTGAGTCGTGAAATTAGTTTCTGAACCAAAGTGGCGCTTAAAATGATTCAAATCATGCAGAACATGTACACAGATCTGAACACATTTGTTTCCAGCACAAACGAACCATTATGAGCACCTCGATGCTTTCTTTCACCTTCTGCCAAAAAGTAAAATGAACTCATATTTCTCACAATCAAAATAAGTAATAAATGACTTGCGAGGCGGCTGTCAGGCAGCTTCAATAGATTTTAGTATTTCATTATGCACATCGTAGTGTTAGAAAAATGCATCAGCACAATGAAACAAAAGCTCTGCAAAAAGAAAAGTAAATAAGTTTTTTTGACACATTTTCTTTGTGTATTATCTTCTGTTGAAACCAAACAGCTGATTTAACATCCATTTGTAGCCTAGTTAGTCATTTACAGTTTACATGACACTAGAAAAAAAACTCACTTTGGATGTAACTGTTTCATAATTAAAACTCTCAGACTAACAGATGTAAGGTAGTTAAACCTAACAAGCATTAAGTGGACCCCTGTGTGCTTCACACGCTCCAAAGCTCCATATTTTTGCATCTTATGGCAAAAACGATGTTTCCCATTCATTATATTTGTCTGTTTATCTGGACTTAAATCAGTAGTGGTGCCTGAGAAACTGCCCATTAATTGGACTTAAAGCATTTCCAGATCAGCACTTTGCTTTAATATAATCCTGATTTATAACCACAGCATCATCTGACAACCTGAATTAATTTAATCTGCCAATCGCTGAAAATGTGGTTACAGAAAAAAGTTCTTTGCACTATTCTGCTATTAGGGAAGTTCACACCACCTTTTTTAATTTATTAAAATAGAGCAGACACAGTGTATTTGATATTTAGCTAATCTAAAGGTATTTTAAATATTACTTGCAGTAAATTCTATGATTTAACTTGACAATATATAACGTTATGGAGCATCAGTGAAAAATATTTAAAAACGAGCGACCCTGCACACGTCATGAAGTCTTACAAACATTATGATAATTTTTCTGATAATTTGGTGTAAAATAACAGCTTTTCTCCGTCTCTGAGAAGACACATTAGCGATCATTTCCTTCCATGATTTGCATCTCTTGGTTGATGATAAACGGCGTAAGTGCTGAACTGAACTGGTGCTCAACTGATGAAATTTTCTGGTTTAACTTCCAGCCATCCAGCCGACTGAGAGAAAAACAGAAAACAAACATCAACAACATGCCTAAAGAAAATAAAACCATAACATCTCCATCAACCGCTGGCTCTTGACCTCACAGTGCTCCGTTTGGCCGCTCGGGTCAACGTGAAGTCCGAGTGTGGCTGCAGAACAGCGGAGACACGTGGTCAGGAGAAGCAGAGCACCATAGATGCTGTCGGTGTGGAGGAGTGCTGGGTGCCAGCGACAAGCCAGCTTGGTAGTGTGGGTACACCAACTGGCCGGATGACTCACATGCAGAAACACATGCCCAGCATGCGTTGCTTCCACGTGATGAAGAGGAAACATGAATAAGAACTTGATAAGAAACACTCACTCGCTTTCATTTCTGGGAAGTCGATAATGTGTTTTTGAGATGAGCGTCAGTACGCCATGTAGACAAGACAATTATAGTCACAAGCCCACACGCTTACGCAAACATCATAAACAACACCTCAAGTGTGTGTTTAGAGGAGCCTCGCGAAGCTTATTAAACTCCTGCAAACAAGTGTTGGAGGATGCTAACACATTTCAGATACTTTCACTAATGAGGCAAAAGATACGCAACATTCACCTCTGCCTGTTTGGTTGGAATTTAACAAAAAGCTTTTTCCTTTTATAAGCATTATCTATTCATCTTCCCTTTTGTGTGTGTGTGTGTGTGTGTGTGTGTGTGTTTCAGGCAATAGATGGGAAAATCATAGCGTTACAGGTAATTTATAGCTAAAAGGGGACCTGTGATATTGGGAAATCTAATGTGATGCTTTATTGCACTGTCTCTTTAATTCTACCCAAGTTTCCTGGAGATATGAACTAATTATCTTGTGATCACGTTCATAGTTCAAAAGAAACGGAGACCAACAAACTAGGGCATTACATAAGAGGAAAGCCTTGACCATGAGGAAGGCCTCGGAGCCCAAACGATCAATAAAGTGGAACACAAACGCAGCTGTAATGTGTGACATATATTTTTTACATCTATTTTTGTCTCGGTTGAACGCTCGATGCGCTATAAGTTTTTTAAAACTATATAAATAATTGATATGAAAGTCATGTAAAATAAATAAAACATTTAAAAGGCCTGCTCTAGAGCAGTGTTAGGTTTGACTTTTAGCTCACATATTAGCTCCTGCAGATATAATTTCACATTTCTGCCTGTAGATTTACCTACTGGACACTCAGTGGGTTTTTAGCAGCTTACCATAAAAGTGTGGAAATGTGTGCTTGTTTCGACATGGTGTGATTAGAAGAGTTTGCAAACTGCGCTACAGGGAGGATGCCTTCAGAGAGCTGATCTGCTCGGTGAGACGGCAGCAACATCTGAGCAGAAGCAGATACAACTTCCCAAAACACAGGCATAAATCTAACTGCATACAAGCTATTTTCCTGTTCTATCTGTATTCAGAGGACAGACTGAGCATTTCCAAACCATCACTGAGCCATCTGTGTTGGACTAGCATGGCTATGGTTTCCCCTGAACAGATACTCACCAAGCCAAAATCAAATGGGAAAAAGCTGCATGGAAACAAAGCTAGCACAGTGTTATCTGTTGGAAATGTGTCTTGTATGTGTGATGTGACTTATTTTTGGTTTGGATTTTAATATCAAACCTCTTCTTGTTTTTTGTTTTCTGATAAAAAAAAATCTCTTAATCGTCGAGTCACTCCCCTCTTCCTACAGCATTTTTTCTCAAGATAATAATAAACAAAATAAAAAATAATAAACTAAATAAATCAAAAATAATAAATAAAATAAAAATGAATAAATATAAATGAATATAAATAAATAAACTAAAAATAATAAATACAATAATTATAAATAAAAATAAATAAATATACTAAATAAAAATTATTATAATAAAATCCTTTTTTACTTTTATAATTGTGTTTTAAATACATTTTGTTTTCATGTTATATAAAACGTATTCTGATGCATGAAATCTGCCTCCTTAATACTCCGTGAGATGCTGAATTAAAAACGATGTTTGTTTCGTCCCGAGCAGCAAGCAAATATTGCAGTGTGATTTCATAAAGTGGTGTGCTGTACCTGGTAAATGTACAACAGGAAGGTGGTTTGAACATGGGATTTAACAGCTCATACTTGATGTGTGTATGGCTGGACGATATTTTCCATTTTTTTTGTGATGTTTTAGCATATTTAACTTTCTATACCAAGAGCTGCGAGTAGAATTTAGATGTGATCATCTTCTTTACAGCTAGAGTATTTCCTCCTTAAAATACTTGCAAAAAACCACCCATAAGGGCAGTTCCCACTCAGTACACATTTATTTAATGTAAGTAGTAGAATATAATTAGTCTGTCATTCATTTTTCTTTTTTATTGTCAGAGTTTCCATTGAATATTTTCCCAGCAGTGACTTACTGGAGCACTGTGTTGGAAATCAGATGTACCTGATGTGATTCAATAAGCTGAAAACTCTTTCAAAGCCACTTGCAGCAGGTTTAATCTGTTAATAATGCAAACATGGTGGGATGTTTCTGAATTCTGCCTCATGCAGCAGATTCTTTAGGCTGCTCTGTCTTACAATGGACAGTCATTCACATATTTATAGGTTTTTTATTAAAAATAAAATGAATAGACTACAACAGGGTTTAAGGGGGCAATTACAGAAAAGAAAGTGGTAACCATCCATCCATCCATTTTCTACCACTTATTCCCTGAACAGGGTTGCGGAGAAAGTGGTAATAAGAAATAATTTATTTATTTTATTTGCCTGCAGAGCTGCTTTTGCATTCCTTTGTAATAACTTTTTAAAAAGCTTTCTATAAGGAGAGTGGGTGTGATTCTCCTGCTTATTAAATGCATTATGCTTAGGGATATTGCTCAAAAAGGAGCTGTAGTGACTCTTTAAAAAAAATGCATTTATTGCCTATTTTTGCTCTTGTGAGGCTGAGCTGTGACAGCATACAGCCAGTGGCTGTGAGCCCAGCTGCAGATGCTCAGTCCAGCAGTGTGGATGGAAGTTTAAGCATTTGGCTTCATTCACAGACTAATGGTGTTATGGATATGGAGATAGAAGTTGCACGGTGGCTTTTCTAATAGCCCAGACTGGATTGTGAAGCCACATGGAATTCAAATCAACAGTGGTTTAACCAAACTTGACAGAAAGGTGTTAAGGAGCAGAGTATGGCTTCAACGCGACGCCTTCCGCTAAACAACATGTCAGGTTTCTGATCACACACAATGAAGGCTTCAAGTTGGTGATACACACATAGTAAATTATATGTCACAGCCTTGATATCTGCCACAGTAAGGCTGTAAGCTAGCTTCTCATCTATTTAATGCAAAAAATTACTGTGATGGGACAAAAAAGAAGTTAGAATAATAAAAAAATCTTTTTTTCTTGTTTGCTGCAACAAAGTGACCAGAAATGAATGTTTCTGTGGTAAAAAGCCAATAAAATCACCTGTATACTGTTTGCAGGTGACAATCATTCAAATAAATGAAAAACAATGAAGTTTAAAAGCACAAATCCAGCTGTCCTCGGCTATTTACTCTTAATTCTTAAATCAGAGGTGGTGAACGGTGAAAAATGGTTGCAAGGAATTGTCCCAAAAATTTCACAGCACAGATCAAAAAATAGCCTCAGACTTGCTGACTACATCCTCTTTGAGCAACACAATCTCATATCCGACGCCACAAATACGGGCTGACAAGGCAGCAGAGTGGCTTCACAGAGACATCGCCATCTTCAGTGATCTGCCTTTGGTTTGTACTGCCTTCCTTCCAGCCGCTCTGTAGTTCCTCTGCAGGGATTAGCACCTTATTGTACGGATGGAAGAGCCTTTATCTAGTTTATGAATGTGTCTGAATAATGAGTAGATGACATCATTTAATTATCGACCAGGCTCATTTAAAGGTCAGCTTTATCTGGCATGACAGTGTTTTATTAGGAACTCACAAGCTGCCATGAAACCCTGGAGACAGCAGGCACGATGCTGGCTCTCAGGTAACAAAGCACCTGGCTGTAGAATTAATCCTATTTCTGAGCACAGCTCTCAGGGATCAGACATGATCTTATGCTTCATATTTTAACCCCACATGTTTGATCTAAATCTAGAAGATCTTATAGACAAATTAAAAAGTATTTAAGCAAGTTCTTTGCACATATTTTTCCAGACTGATTCCATCTTATCTGCTTTTTTAAGTCTGTGTTTGATTTATTTATTCAGGTCATTGATGTGCAGGGAAATAAACTCTACTTGCTTCACCTCCTCAGTCTTTTCTCCACTTGGCTGAATCCATTCTTTTATTTAGGATAGTCAGAAGTTCTTCATGCTGCAGAGAGAAACTCTCACAGCACGATGCTACCATCTCCGTGCTTCACTTTGGGTTCAAAGCAGAAATGATGATGTCGTCCATACGTTTCTCCTGAGAGACTTTTTATCCCGTCAGTGTCATGATTTGGACACTTTGTGTTGTGTTTTTTGGTTTCCTGTTCCTGGTTTCTCTGTGTTCCTGTTTGGTTTGTTTTTGGTTCATTGATTTCACCTGTGTTGATTTTGATTATGTTCACCTCTGTCTGGGATGGTGAAACCGAAACCTCAGGAAACACTGAGCAGATTTAACACAGATGCCTGGAAATGACACTGTGTTAGAAACATTTGACACATTAAAATAGCTCCATCTGCTGGCTGCGGACATCTTTCAGAGAGAAGCGCTGATAAGATTTCCTCAGTGCTCACAGCACATCTATCAACCCTGTCTCATTTTTGACAGAGTTCAATAAAATGATACATTTTCTACTACAAATCAATTTCTCATTCTGCCTCCATATAAATGATAAAATGGGCTGTTGGGTTAAATTAATTTAGGCACCATTAATTATGGTGAAACTAACTCTAACTGCATATTTTTGTTATAGAAATTTCATATGCATGCTTCTCATATTTAATTAGTTCATATGTGAGTTTCATCCTCTGACATATTCAGC
>JBAMHV010000008.1:20157512-20169378 GCA_037177535.1 Pseudomugil gertrudae
TCTCTAAGAAAACAATGGGAGGGAGAACCTTCAGCTATCAGGCTCCTCTCTTATGGAACCAGCTCCCAGTATGGGTATGGGAGGCTGACACCCTCTCTAACTTTAACAAATCTCATAGTCAGGGGTAATCTAGCCATCCATTAATTACAGTATGCAGTCATGGGGACATCCCATGATGCACTGAACACTTCCTTTTTATTTTCTCTGCTCCTTATCTTTCATGCATTAATATATGACTGAATTAGCTAAAATTTAAAAAAATTGACAGTTAAGTTGCTGTGATGAAGTATGTTGAGGCAAGGTTTCCATGTCAACAGGGCAATTATTGGAAATGTAATGCCAAGAAAACACACGAGAAGCTTTTATTTAACTCTTAAAGTCCTGGAGAAACTCAAACAGAGTAAAACTGAATCTGAACCCACCACAGAATTACTATAGATAACTCAAAATGGTTGTAGACTGACATCCCCTAACCAACCAGTCTGATTTAAAACATTTCTGCCAGGAAAAATGAACCTCCACTCGTACGTCAGGCTTCCAATCATTTCCTAAAAGACTTCAGGCTGCTGTGGCTTTCAAAGTTAATGAATACTACACGAACATTTCAGGACTTACAAAACAAAACAAAAAGAGCAAAAACACTCCCACAGCTCATCCCACACTATGTCCAGTTACTGTAATCAATAACATCCAAAATTTATAAGAGCTTGTAAATGTATATTTTATTGCTAAAGGATAGCAAATACACCTTCTTTCATTTAAACCAATGACTTTCTGTGGATCACATGGATATAATGCTAACCCCTTTTTCTGACCTGTTAGCATAACTGCTCTTACAGCTGCTACGTACGTTGTTGTTTTCTCTAAGTAATGCTCTCAAAGCAATCCAATAAATTAGCATGGTTCCCTTCTCTACTTGAGGACATTTAACCGCAGAGATTTAACTGCAAAAACTATTGATCGGTGTCAGGGTGCGAACCTTCGGCCCTGACATGAAAGCCAGAAGCAATTAATGCATTAAGCATCAGCATCACATTCTCACGCCCTGCTGCATGGAGGACACACTGCTTGTCCTTGAAGTAAACTGATGTATGCAGAAAATAACAGAACAAAGAAGAGACATGAAGTCTAATCACTTATTTTTTTTAACGTGCCTTATACATCCACTGGAGCAACCAGCCTTACCGTAACAATAAGGCCCCTCTCCTGGAAGTACTTGACCAGTGGAATGGTGTTTTGTTTGAAGTTAGTCAGGCGGCGGTCAATGGCCTTGGGGTTGTCGTCGGGGCGTCCCTGCTGCTCAGCCCTCTTCTGCAGCCTCTCCTTCAAACGGTGGTTGGTGCAGGCAAGAAAGACCACCAGGTCCGGAGTGCAGATCTGCAGGGAAAAAGTGAAGTAAGCTTTTTCCTGCATCGCTGGGATAAACAGTCCTTCATTTAAGATTGTAATACTCTGACCCTGAGCTCCACGTTTTGCTTTAGCAAAGCGGCACGGGCAGCACCTCAGGTCGATCTCATTTCAAATCCAGTGCAGAGGGGTCAAAATGTCAAGATGCACAAGTGGCAGCCCATGCAAAAGTAATGACTTCATCTCACCAAGGCCTGAAGAGAAGTCATCTGATAGGTTTGTAAAATATAATGCAAGTGTACTCCCTGAATTTTATGAAGGAGAATCAAGGACTTGAAAACTGAAGCCTGCAGCTCCTGCAGAAATGATGCCGCTTTATGAAGATAGAAATAGAAAATGGCAACTGGTGTAACGGCATGAAGCCTTCCGAGTAATTTTGATGGCAATTTTGTGTTTACAAATCACAAAGAGGTCTTATAAAAGGAAATCCTGGAGGCTAATGCTTACAATGACCTCATTCCATGTGTAAATATCACTTTTGCACTAAATTGCTTTTGTACATTTTTAAAAACACTGCCGGCCACTCTAAGGTGTACAGTTGCAAATATTTAGAGCTCAAAATATTCTTTACAAATGAAAAATAGGATTTTATAAAATGACTTTGATAATGACTCAGGCCGATTTGCTGAAACAAACCTGCTCCCAATCCAGACTCATTACATGTTAACGCTTAGTCAGGAGTCCATTACGTTGCTTTAGCGCGCCAAGGAAACACTAAACATTTCACATCTGGGAGTAAAAGGTTTCCTGGGCTGGTAATAAACAAATAAACACCATATCTACCTTCTCCAACATCTTTGCTTGTTCTAAATATGTGTTTTTTATACAAGTTGTTTGCTCACTTTTAGTCAAAACTTGTTCTCCTGCATGTACATGGTACATAAGAGCTGGGTGATATATTTTATTGGTTTTCTAGTGTTGACAAATTCTTTTAGGCAACAACAAAAATGCCCAAAGACACAAAAAACAAACAAAAACAAATCACAGGAATTAAATACGTAAATTAAATATTCATTTTTAAATAATTTCACTGAGTTAAATGGAAGTGAAGCTTACAGAAAGAGGGGAAAATACATAATTAGACTTTGCAGAGATTAAAAATGGGTCTGTCTAAAACATATATAAAATACTAAACTTTATTTAAACCAGAAGGACCAAATCTAACATGAACTGTTTTGCAGCCTTGAAGAAGAAACTCTGAAGCTCTGTCACATTTTAGTTTTAAAGAATGATTTATAGTGCAAGAGGCCTGTAAATATTGTGATGTAAGATGGGATCTGTTCTTTGGAAGCCTTCAAAGTGATCACGAGAATTACCTCCACCAAGGAGGTTATGTTGTCAGGAGAGTTTGTTTTACTGTGAATAAGATAACTCCAAAAGTTCTGGACTATTTTCATGAAATTGTCAGGAAAGTTTCCAAATGGGACAAGGAACAAATGATTACATTGTGGAAGTGATCCGGATTACCGTCAGGATCCAGGAATGTTTCAAAGGATTCTTTATCATTGTGAGTTGGGGCCATTTTCAGCAAATCTAACATGAGAAAAATAATGTGTTTGGCTCGCAGAGTGCTTTTCTAGTTTATTATGGTACTTTTAGATGGGAAACAATCCTCGCTCTGGTTCCCAAACCCCCTCCTCTTGCCTATCACATTAAAAGTCTAAGAAGTTATGTGCTGCATTATAATGTTACCATGGGAACAATCCTCAAACTGTGCCCTAAAATTATGAGTGTTTTGTTTCAATCACCAGTAACATCGTATACACACATTTAGTAAAAGACATTTAAAATTAAAGCTTGCTAAAAAGACTGAGCCACAAAAGGAAGCCTACATTTAACATTTCTCTGTCTGTCTAACAGAAAAGCACATTTTTGAAGGCGTTTTGGGGTTTTCTCTGATCAAATCAACATATCTCATCTGACTTGTCAAATCTATTTTAAAACGCTACACTGTCCTACATATGATTATAAAACATCAGCAGCAAGAAGCAGATATTGTGATAGCACCAAATATACCAAACAGCAGCATGTACATGCATCACCTTCTATGTATTACAGTAAGTATAGCTTTGCTATAAACACATCACAAAGTCATCGTCTATTCATAGTTTGCTCAAACTTACAATAAATATGTTTATGAATGATTAACTGTTGTCTTAAAACAGAGTTTACTGTCGTATGTTAGTGAAAAACTGCATAAAAAGCTACAGTGATGAGCTCAAAACAATAAAAACCAATAGGTCTAAAAAGTAAAACATCTCCTGGATTATAATATTCTGCTGGGAAAATCTTCCTGGCATTTACAGAAACCTTGGATTGTTACTTGCCACCTACCTACACATTTTTGCAGATCAGTCACACACACCCCCCTCACATGACAACAGCACTCCCCTTACAGCAGCAGCTGCCCCCTGCAGGGCAGAAGGGCACGCTAAAAAATAACTATGTATGATGCACTCATAAAGAGGCTTCCAAATTCCCTCAATATCAACCCACTTAAACAGACTGGGAATTCGGTTCCATGCACAATGAATGACCCCCAACACCACAACCCAAACCCTTCAGAAGGATCTGATTATGAAACCTGACAGGTCAGCTTTTGGCAGATCGCAATGTATCCACGTATTTACAGTAATAAACAAGAATAAACCATTGTTTAGCTTAAAATAATGTAACTACTGCGTGTCCATTAACAAACTAGAGCATGACTAGCATTTCATCTGGCAGCAAAATTAGTAGATTTGATGAAGTGTGTGTAACTGTTGTGATTATTTATTACACATGAGGAAGCAAAGGATCAGTTGGCATATAACAGTGAGCAAATACACACTATTTCATTTAAAAAGAAGAGGTCAGGAAATGCTTTACTCCGACTAAACAGGAAGACATGGGCATTTTTTAGAACAAACATGTTCAGTGTAGAGTTCAGTGGAGGATAATGCAAAGTAGCCTGAAAAGGAAGTTGTTTTCTTTCTGGCTCTGAATGTCGAACATTGCCCCGACAACCGTCTCTCCAGCTCACCAACACTGCAACATTTCCCTATAACAGCATGTGGAGCAGTTGTAATTACTCTCCTGCTTTTGCTTTTCTTGTTTCACTTGCATGAAGGGTACATGACGAACTCCCTGGATTCATATTTCATCTGGCGCATTGCCTGAGCTAAAAATAACCTAAACAGCATCTGCTGAGGCGGTTGCCACTCCAGCGGCGGGACTTTGATTTAAATCTTACAAATCAAAGTTTTAGTTTCCATAGCGACCACACAGGTTGTCACAGGTTGTCTAGCTGATGTGAAGCGACCGTTGGACACTGCAGTCATTTGTAGCAGAGTTTCTTTTATTTATTATTCATTAAAGCAGCTGTCTTCATATCACACGGGAGAACAAAAAGATCAACTGCATGCTGGGTTATTTTTATACCAACTTTTTAGTCGATGATGGTATCCCTCTTGTTTAAAGGCCAAGATAAGCTTGCTTTCAAACACACACACACACACACACACACACACAGATTTGAAGACGGTGCAACAGGAAGCAGATGTTGACCTGAACAGCGCTAATACCCTTTTAGAGCTGTTCAGCTAAATGCACCCGCTTAACGTAAAATAAATAATAAATAAAAGAAGTGGGGCAATAATTCAATTGGTTTAAGCTGCATAAGAGAAGAGATTTTTTTTAAAGGAAAAACCAACAAGTTGAAATAAATTTTGATACTGGATAACTGTGATCAAATATGCAATAAGAAATTACGTAAAAAAAATGTTATATCAGTGAAAAGCCTGCACATAAACTTGTAAAAGAATGTGATTAGTTCAGGATTGTCTGCTTTCATAAAACTCTGTTGTGCTTTGCTTTTTCTAATCCTCCTCCCCTCACCCAGATTTGTAATCTCAGTCATATCAGGGAGCTTTGAATGGCCAAACAGAACCAAAGAACATGAATAACTAATCTCATCATGTCTGCAGATATGTATCTTTATGTAAACTGTTTTCACATTTAGTTGCTAAATAGTTTTAGTTTAGTTACACAATAGTAACAGATTATAACATACTTAGTAAAAATATTATTTTTGCTATCAAAGGATTCAAAAATGGGAAAAATAATAAGCTGACGTCAACATTCCTGACTGCTCGTGAACCCTGAGTATAGCTATTTGACTTTTTAGGAAAGGACTATGTTTTCTTAAATCAAGCTCATAAAAAAGTGTGTTGATATCCAGTTGCTGGCATGCGACGGATTGTAAAGCAAAACTAAGCTGCAACATGACTTCCTGGCTAGAAAACAGTTTTGTAATGAAATTTCCCAACCTTGGGACACTGCAGATCAACGATGTGCCTTTTGAATGTCAGAAAACAAGACAAACAACGTTTTCAGGTCAGAAATGTGTGTTGGTTTTTACTTTACATATGCCAGTCAGACCAGCTGATCCAGACCAGAGTCCAGACTAAGCAGCATTTAGCTGTTATGCTGCAAACAAGTGGAACAAACTGCAGAGATTAAACTTTCACCACATGCAAACACTTTAAAATCCAGGTTAAAAACATTTCTTTTGTTATGGCCTATGAACGACATCTACACAGTAACTTTATCTGATCTTGCTTTCAATAATTATAATATTATAATAATTTTATTGTGATTTTTGCTGTTTTTAGTCTTTACATCTGTAAAGCTTTTGCTGGTTTTATGTAAAGTACTCTCAATTGTCCTGTACATGAAAAGTGCTATACAAACAAACTTACATTTGCCTTTACTTCTTAAAAATATTACTTTACATTGCTTACACTGTGTAATTCACATTTCACTAGCTAATCAGAACACAGTCTAGGATGGGAAATATTAGGTTTCTTATCAGAGCAGAGCAAAAAACTTCACTTTACACATTTACAGCAAAATACGGATATTCTTTTTACAAAAGCTGTAAAAAATAATCGTTACCACAAAGCCACATTTATAAACATTATTGAAGTTCTTTAACTAAACCTGATTGGTTGTAGATCCAGGATGTTTTCATGACTGAGACAGATGCAGAAAACAATGAATGGATGTTTTTCCTCGAGATTAGCATTCTTTATACATTTGCATAAAGAACCATTACATAACTATTCCATTCTTTGCACCTGAATCCTTTTAGCCTGGGAAAGTATTTGTCTCTTGGGAGAAAGTAACTAAAGAAATATGCATTCACAAAATGCAATAATTCGATGCTTGAGAGGGCACTTTGGCCACATATGCCATATTGCAACAAATAATATTTTTAAAATATACATTAAGTCATTTTCTGTTGTGTTCACCACTACGTGACTGCATGTGATCAAAGCCACATAAAGCCACTTTTTTTAATATGTCAACTGAAAGGAAAACGAAAATTCATTGCATGAAAATGTTTGGGTAAAATCTTGGTGAAAGGCTTTTTCTGCGGGGCAGATTGATGCACCCCCACCTTTAAGCTGACAGGGACAAACAGACAGACTTGCCAGCTCCACGTCTACTTGTGAAATGGATTGAAGGGAGGATTAAGGGGTGGACCGTCCCTATGGGGAGCTATAAAGGGAGCATCACTGCTGTGGAGGCCCACCAGTGCGGCTCATAAATGACTATTGTGATGCTGTGAAGGGCAAAGAGTCAGAATGTGGTAAGTAATAAAAATGGATGCTGTGCGACCCAAGAGGACCACATGGTGGTCCCAAAGCAGGGGAATATGGGATCTGAAATAAACCACTAAACCTTTCAGGATAAAAACACATGACGTCTCAAACCAGTAAATCAAAGCCCCTTTGGACGTCTCTCTCTTTCTGGACTGAAACAGCTCTTTAGTATTCAGAGGTTTTAACTTATTCTTTAAGTTAAAACGTCTTAACCTCTTAAGGGTTCAGGGTTTATCAGTCCAAGTATTTGAGAACTTAGTGCAAAGGTTGAATGTGAATTAATTTACTTAACTGGATTAGATTCTCAGTCTTAATGTAGCTTTGATCATAAGATAGCACCAGTGATGATTCTAAAAGGGCGACCACTGCTTGTGAAGTCCCATAATGACTCTTGTACATGTCCTTTTTAATGTGTACATGCTTTTCCAGCTTTTTATTCTTCCAGAACATCGTCAGTCCAATTTAACACTGCAAATAAACCTTATGATAATTAATATCCTGAAAATGACATTTCTATCTACGTTTCTAGACTCTAACTTGGTTACTCTAATGTTCTGTCTTTCTGTGGCATTCATGTTTCATTACAGCAGTCTCTCCTTCACCCTTTCTTCTCCTTGAACTTTTCTCTTAAGCTGCAAGCGTTCAGCTGCTGATGAGAAATTTGGCATCGTGTCTCAGCAGCTCCGCTGGGACGTTTTAACAGCAGCTTAATGAGTTCAGTAAAGAGGCTATACATCTTCAGCAGAGTTATGTGGCTCTTCTTGGGGAGAAAATGCATTTAATTGTTTGCTGTATATCATATTTTACCAGTAAAAAATGCTGGTTGTAGCCTCAATTTGGAAAAATCTGACTATGCTGTAAATCGTATGAAACAACTAGCTTTGCACTTTAAATTGAAACAGTAAAAATAATGTTACATTTCTGAGACAAATTCCTGAACAGAAACCTAAAACTGTTATTTGTCAAGATAGAAAATTCAGCAATAATTTTTCAGGGTTCAATCCTCTTGTCCAGTCTACATAAAACCACCTCGGTTACCATAATTTGATTATAGTGTGAACATATAAAGCCTGAACACCATCACTTCCCACCTCTTCTCTATATTTTCTGTCGCTCACCAGGAGGTCACACTTGACTTGAAGACAAAATGTGTTTGTAGAAGGTTTATCGAGTGCTGCCTATGAATGTGTCAAATATGAAGCTGAATGCTTTGCAGAAACAAAGATGTTTCCAAGCAACTGAGAACTTTTTGTATTCCATTAATTGTAAAAAAATGAAAAAGGTTCTTTATTTGTTTTAGAGAGTAAAAAAAAACATGTTTAAAAAGCTATTTTTAAGTCAATGCAGTAACTAATACAAAAAAAACCCTTCTTATTAGGACTGCAGATCAATAGATAGAAGATCTTAGATCCAGTCTTTGTGATGCACAGATGCTCAGCAACAACATATGGAATAGTTGTACCAGGAGCAACTCCAGCAACAGCTCAGGCAACTATCAATCCATCCATCCACGTATTATCTATACCGCTTATAGCTGCAGCCTATCTCAGCAATCATTGGGCAAGAAGGTGGGGTACACTTTGGACAGGTCACCAGTCCATCACAGGGCTCCCAGGTAACTAAAACAGCAACAGTCAGTGGATGCACAGCATTACTTTCAATGTCATAATGAATGCCACATAAAAATCCAAATTCCTGATGAATTCTCTGCAAATGCTGCACCGTGTTCTCAGCTAAGCACGTATTGCATAGTTAAAGCATCTCCTTGATCATTTTACTCCATGTCTTATTTCCATGTTTGCTGGTTTCATGGGAATTTCCACAACACTTTACAAGCTGACCACATATTTGCAGTCCTTGTTAATCCTGGGAATCATATGCTGAATGTGATTTATACTTATACAAAGCAGTATCTGGCAGGAGTCAGTCCATCCAGTCACTGTGCAGTTTAAATGGTTATGAGTTGTGCATCAGCGCTACCACCAAAAGGCCTGAATAGCATCACACAGCTGCCTTTGTTTTTTTAAATAATAATTTTATGTAAATAGTCTCTAATTGGCATGTATCTTTTTTATAATACATGTCCACACTGTAGACCTGTGTCGTCTGATTTTTAGTGCAAAGCAAAGTGATTGAATGGGTATATGAACAGAACTCAATGTTTCCTTCCGTCCCTGCCTTTTATTTCTTGAAATAAACACTGTTCAATGTTAAATGCAGACAAGAGAGCATTTATAATGCTCTTCGTGACAAGAACACCCATTGCAATATTTCCCACAAGGTCAAACTGTTCCTTTGAAGCATTCAAATATGTATTTAATTTATTCAATGTATTACAGTATATCAGTGCTTTACTGAATATACTTTCTATAAATACGAGATCCGCTGCCTCCCGAGGCCTCTGCCCTGAGATCAGAACATTTAAGCATCACATTAGTCTCCAAGGGAAAATTGTTCCAAGTGTTCATTTATTTCTCTTTCTCTGATTGGATATCCCAGGATTGCAGGCTGAGTGGTCATTAGCTTCCATTACCTGAATCCAGCTGCATGTTTGGGTTATATGTGTGTTTACAGAGAACTTGGTCATTATGTAACCCCAGGAAAAGTTTGCTGAAACATAAGCACGTTGGTCCAAAATGTAAGTGTTTATGTTCCTTGTTTACAAAAAAAATATGTTTACTCATATCTAATTTAAATCATGTTTGAAACACGAATTAGGAGATGCTGATTTGCACCTCAGCAGGAGCTTTTTGACGGGCTGAAAGAGATGAGGGTGCCTGATTGCTGAGGTGCTGTCAGGATAGAATTTTCTCCTGTTGCACATGTACAAGCCACATGTCACATCCTACAATTTCTTTGTTTTTGCTTCCTCCAGCAGCTCCTCGACAGGGAGCTTGTAATGAGTGGAAAATCTGGTGTCAGATGATCTGGACCACGGAGACAGCATCCCCCATATTATGAGAGCTCATTACACCAACACGCTTCTTTGCAATATGATAAAGAGGAAGTACAATTACCACAGAGACAAAACCATCACGGAGGATTGGTCATCAACAGCAGGAAGATAAAGAATGGAAACCTGAGACCGTTTCTCTGCAATGTACCAGGCAGACAAAGATGAGAAGCTATTTTTTATTCAGAAATACAAAGTTTCACAATGTTTCATTTTATGTAAAGCATTCAGGGACTTTTATCTGTAAAAGGCACTCTATAACATTTTTTATTATTTACTTAACACTAATTTATTTTAAATTCAGCCTAATCTGATATTTAACAGGAATATATATATATATATATATATATATATATATATACATATATTTAAACATCTTAAATGCCACCCCTGCAGAGAGAGGTATTCCAGCCAGATCTCATTAATGCAGTTTTACATTACAGCACAATAAAGTTGCATTTTGACTCTTCATTCCCTTTTTGTCTTTATGAAAACAGCTCACACATTATGGTATGTTCAGCTTTTAAACACTACAGCTACATACTGAAGTGCAATGATTTGTCAGCGATTGATGATGTTGTTCACTTATGACAAAAGAGGAGTGCTGGATCAATTCTCTACATCCTCACTATGTTGTGTGTCATTTGCATGGCATGTGTCGTGAAGAGATGACACATTTTAGCAGCGAGAAATAAACATGTAAAAAGCTGAAAAAATGACAGAAAATGTGGGTGAAGTGGTATGCTGTTTTTACATGATGCCATGAGATCATGTTGCCTTTTACACAGAAAACACCACCAACTTCCATCACCATGGGTTACGGGTTAAATGACTCACACTGGAGATTTCAGTAAATTCAGCCTAACAACAGTTTTACACATAGAGGCTCTGAAACTGACGGGAAGCAAATCCAGTGTACCAGCGTGCAAGTCAACTGGCAACTCCCAGTCCAAAGACAATCAGACAGTTCAACCAAAGAAGCTGCGGCTTCTACACTGGTGCACTTATTGTTACCATGCTAATTCTGGATAAGGGAATAGAAGAAGTTGCCTTAATATTATTTTTTTAATAAGTCTGAGTGGGACAACTGAAAAGGATGCCATGTGGTTTGAAATACACCTGGAGATAATAGTAATATAACGCAAAGGATCAATGAACTTGATAATCTGGAACTACAAACTTTGCAATATACCGAGCATGATGTTTTGGATGTGGAATATGATATAGACCCAGATAACTATCTCTTCAACAACATAAGTAATAACTGCCGCTATTTCAATGAGGATCAATATAACCGAATCAATAAAGATGGGAAATTTTCAATTTTACACATTAACAGCAGGAGTTTGTATGCAAATTTTACATATATGAAGGAATATTTGAATAATTTTATTCAACCCTTCAATATCATTGCAGTATCTGAGACATGGTGTAATGCAGAAAAGGGGGTGCAATTTGAGCTGGAGGGATATGAGTTTGTACACATGGATCGAAAAAACAAAGGTGGAGGAGGAGTTGCAATATATGTGGACAAAAATATTAAATTCAGAGTTGTGGACATGATGACATTGGTCGTCGACAACGTGCTTGAATGTGTATCAGTTGAACTGTATAGGGAAAAAAAGAAACCTGTAATTATTAGTTGCATATATCGGAACCCAGCCTCAAATATTGAACTATTTAAGGATTGGATGGAGGAAACATTTGCTAACAAGAGCCACAAAACCATTTTTGTATGTGGAGACTTCAATATTGATCTTCTTAATCCAAACAAACATAAAATGATTGATGACTTTATTGATGCTGTATATAGTGTAAACTTGTATCCCAAAATCACCAGACCTACTAGGATTACTCCCCA
>JBAMHV010000008.1:20203752-20229883 GCA_037177535.1 Pseudomugil gertrudae
ACCAAAGCATTGCGGTTCTGCTTTATACAGACAATAAATGAATGATTTACATGTTAAAAGGAAGGATTTAAAAGCATCATATATCTCCTTTAAACTGGTAACTCACAACGTCCACTCTGCCATATTAAAACTGAACACATATCTGTTTGTCGTGCATTTCAGGTGACCGTAGAGAACTTTCTACGAGTCTTGACCGGACGGCTTCCCCCCAGCACTCCGCGTTCCAAACGCCTCCTCTCTGATGACCGGAGCAACATCCTTATATACCTGACAGGTATTTAAAGGAAAGATGTGCGCCCAAAGAATTTCTCCCCTACATTTGCATGCAAATCTCTGTGACTGAAGCACTGTAATTGCATCTTTGTGTGTTCCATTTTCTCGTCCATTTTACATAAATTGAGGAAGCATGCTAGCATTATCTTAATTACCTTTAGTTATAATGTAAATGAAGAGCGCGCTGTTGAAAAGGTTTTGAAAGAAATTACTTTACAGAATGTGGCAAAGTCCTAATTCTATCAATTTGATCATTTTATGAAGTTATTGTTCACATGAAAGTGTCAGCAGAAATCTCTCTAATTGCGAATATGACAGTTATTGTGTTCAACAACTCTTGTTCAAAAGGTTTAATCAGAGTTAATTTACTTTAAAATAGCAGATTTCTTTCTCTCAGGTGAAGTTTGCATCGCATTTGACCAACACTTTGGTAGAGTCCTAACTTTTCCCAGTTGGCAAAACAATAATTGGACAATGAAAGTGCACCTTCTGATGCCAGAGTTCTACATATCTGCCAAAGTTAAAATAAAATCAAATATATTGTCCTTCTCTGTGTGAATCCACCCGCAAATCATCTTACAGCATGTCACTGTTTATCTAAAACAAAGCCAGAAAGGGATATACAATCCTTTCTGAACACATTAAAGTCCTTTATTCTACAGTGAGATAGATTATTCACTAGCAGAAAGCATTTACAACACTTACCTGTGTTGCAGGGAGCAGACTTTCTAGCAACTTCACCCCGGAATCAGACCATGCAATGCTCAGAAAACTGCAAAAACATCAGGCTGTTAAATGTTTAAGTGCTTTGCCATACGTTGAAAAAGAGTGAATAAGTATGGATTGTTTGGGAATGTTGTCAGGAGAAAACCATGTCTTCTTTAAAAAGCAAAGCAAATCCAGTTTACCCAGCTTTCCCACATATACTATGCCCTGCCACAACTGCAGGCCTCGTCCATGTCCACTTACTGATGGCAGGAAGTCAGAAAGGTTCTCTGATGATGGAGGCTCTGTTCTCTCTACCTGGTCCTGAGGATACAACTCTGCTAACATTCAGATCCATTTGTGTGTGACTGAGAAGTGATCTGTGTTATACTTATTGCAGGAGATTGAGAATGATTTAATCTTCTCTTCATCTCTGATTCAACCAACCAGTTTCACATCCTGTTGACTTTTTCAACGTATTTGATATGTTTCTCGTCGTTATTTGGACCAAATGGGAAAATATGCCATGAATCTAATGTCATGTGTATTTTTTTAATGTGATGAGTAAAGGGGGTCTTGGAGCTGCACTCAATTGAAAGTCATATGGGATGCATCAAGGAAAGGTACACAGAAACAAGTGTACGCACATTTTTAGGCATGCCTACTTTAATGGTGCTTCACCACCTCATACACGAGATCCCGGATGATTTGAGTTTGTTTTGCACTCATAAAACTTACACACTTTGCAGTCACATAGCCATTCATGAACTCTTCTGAATACTAAAATAATCTACAGCAAAATATGGGGCCATCTGTTTACCTGAAACTTAACAGTAATCCCAAAACAGCAGGAGATCTACAACAAAGTGACGGCAAAAAAAAAAACAAACATTGAGTTGCAGGAAAGTCCAGACCACAGCCTGAATGAAATGCTTTGGATGAAAAGAGCAAATACAGCAAACATTAAGAAGCTAAAGCAACATAGTAAAGTCAGAATTTCTTCAGTTATGAGAGACTGTAGAAAAAAGTTGGTTATACAAGTAAATAAATGACATATATTTTATGCACTGCTTCTATATTTAGCAGTTTTTGTTATATAAAAAAATGTACCCAATAAAACTTAGTGAGAAATACATGTTTTTCATGTCTTAATGAACTTAATGTCTTAATAGCTTAATAAAACTTTAACTGAAAGGGTTGTTTCTGTAACTCAAAGGGAAAAAACATTCTACACGTGTCCATGCTTTGCTGAAAAGCCATTTTTGTATGCAACACTTCTGCTTGTAAGTAAAAATATTTAAGTAGGTAATTTTTTCCTGTTTTGTACCATATAATTTGCATTATAAATCAAAGATAAATTAATTATTAATGGCACGTTTCATCAACAGGCCATGGCGGGAATGGTTTTCTGAAGTTCCAGGACTCAGAGGAGATCAGCAACGTGGAGCTGGCTGATGCTTTTGAGCAGATGTGGCAGAAAAGAAGGTAAATAAACCTGGAAGTAGTGCAAATGATCAGACGCTAAGGGGCTACTTAAAGTGACTTCAGAAACTGTTATTCATCCACCTCGTTTCACCTTTCTTTTACCCGTTTAGCCGTTTAGCTCTGTAGCAGCAACCCATGCTCTGGTGTGACTAATATACCATGAAGCGCTTCGATCTGTTTTTATCTGCGCTACAATCCATTTGGATTTTCCTCTCAGCATATAAGCCTTTTGTGTCTCTTTTGGTAAAGTTGGTCTAAAGTGGCATGTCTGTTGAATAGCTTGTTGCAGTTCTTAAACAAAACATTGAGAATCTAAAATGCTGCATGAAGATTTGCTACATGCTAACAGCTCCCAGAAACAAATCTGAAATGCTTCCATCTCTGACTCGGAGAGAATCCAGATTACATTTCAAGAGTAATTACATCAGTACAGGGCTACTTTGTTCAGTCCTACAAGGCCACAATTCCACCAGTTTCCCTGCTTCAACATACCTGAATCAAATTCAATGGATCTGCTCTTAAAGTCCTGCACAATGACTCATTAAATTGTTCAAAGAATGTTTGAGCAGACACATTGACAACCTGCATGACTGAGGTCTTTGTAGGACAGAACTGAGTAAACTCGCCTTAGTACATGTAACACATGAGTTATTTTAAGACTGTTAAAGAATGACTTTATTTAAGTTGCATTTTTTAACCGCTTGCATCTCAAGTGTACAAATGGATGCAGATGCACTCATCTATGCACTTTAAAACATAAACATAACACCTGGTATTGTTGAATATTGTTTGTAAAATCTAACTGGGAGGAAGGTTAATAAGATAAGATAATATAATAATATTAATATAAAAATAAGAGAGTATGAATGTCGGTGTCCTGCAGCTCTGAAAGTTTCCCAACCGAAACACACCTGATTGAAATTAAAGGGATCTCTACAGCTTGTTTCTGTCAGGTTCTGCACACATTGGTTTGAATCAGGTGTGTTGCTGCCGGGAAGCATGGACAACCTGCAGGATACTGGCTCTCAAGGACCGGATGTTAAGATCTCTGAGACATCTCAAAGCAAGGCTGCAGACTAAAGCACATCTACGTCCCCAAGAATCTGAAATGCCAGCATATAGCGGGTCATTAATTTGTCAGTTGTTGCAGCTGCAAAAGCGTAACAAGCTAATGAGGGAAAGAAGCTGTGTCATATGTTGTAATAAGATATTTCTTCAAAAGCTTCTGCTGCATGCACATTGCAAATGTCAATGCATTTTGCAGATAAGCAATAATTATAATTTCTTTATTCTATATATTATTTCAAGAAAATCAGGCTGAACAAAAACACTTGTTCAAATGTCAGAAATTGTGACCTTTAGAAAACATAATGCGGAATACCTGCCAGACTAATTGGCTAATTTGTTCTCTTTTTTTATGGAAGTCATAATAAATCATGCATAAATGAATTCATCCTAATGCATGTTTGTTAGGGCTGCTGTTAATTCATTATCTGGTCTTCACTGGTAACTGGAAATGGTATCAAAGCAGCTCATGCAGTTATGTTTTATATGTTTTGTACTTAGTATTTTGTTTTTTTGTATGTTTTGTACTTAGCTTCTAAATAACAGCCAGATCTTCTAAGTGCTGAGATTTGACCCAAAAAAAGCAAATTGGAAATTGCAGAAATGATGAAGTTATAAAACAATCCGCACATGCTGAAATTGTCTGTGGTATGAAAAAATCTTAAATAGTTTGAAAGTATTTACATAGTCAAGCAGCTGTTTTAACTCCTCTCCTCATGTTACACTTTTGATATCACAATATCACAGCAAAGAAATTACTATTCCCCAAATTCTAGCAAGAATTATTAAAAAATAAAAGAAAAGTATTTCCTTCTTAAATAGGGCTATGATGCGTTTTAATGCGCTGCTGCAGAACTGTGATCAGTAAATCACAAATCACTAAATGAGCTGGCACCTTTCTGCTGCGAGAGCCTCTATTGTCCTCCAAACCAATCATCATCAACAAGAGTGTGTCTACGTTACAGTCAGGCCACAGGCTGCCGGTTAAAAGCTTAGTGACGCCAGCTTTGAGGCTGATGTGATAATTGCAAGCTTGAACTGTCAAATAACAGCAAATAATCCTCCATTGTTACCAAACCACCTCGATTCAGGCAGCTGGATGGAAAAAAAGACTTTCAAAGAAAAGACACTGTAGTGAAATGTGTCTTTTATAGAGGAGAAACAGGAATATTGACGAAAGGGAGATAAGATGCTGTGTGGGAGTGTTGAGAGGCTGAATAGAGCTGGTTTGACTTGGTCGCTATGGTAACTGCAGTATGAGAGATGGTTAGGAGGTTGGTGTGATAACAGTTTATGGGAGCAAATGGACAAGTGTAATGCCAGCTATGTGTTTACTTTGTTTTGATTGGTTTGATAGTAATTAAAATATCTATCTTACATGTGCATCCAGGTACAACGAGCTGCTCTTCATCATCGACACCTGTCAGGGGGCCTCCATGTATGAGACATTTTACTCTCCAAACCTCATGGCTTTGGCCAGCAGTCAGGTTGGAGAAGACTCTCTGTCGGTGAGTGACTTACTATGATAACTTATGCGAGGTTTATTTGAACTTGTGCACCCTGTTGCCAGTTTTGCACAGACTGGGAAGGTTTGACTGCATGCTAGCCTGTTACACCACTGGTTCTTACTGAGTTACAGTGTCTGGTTTTTAAAAATCCTCACATCATGTTTCAACAATCATAAAGTTGGATATTGACTACAGGGTCTTTCAGGGTTTGTTTTTACTTCAACTCTGTTTCTGCAGGAACTAAAGCTAAATCATGTACCAGACCAGGAGAATTTTACCCATAAAAATAAAACTTACCAGTAAAACCTACTAAATTCTCAATCCCCACTGTCTCAGTAATCTCAGCAAAAACTTTTGAAATACAGTGCATATCCAGCAGTCATAGTTGTTGTGGCTCTTTAGATGCTTAAAGCACACCACGATCTGCGGTTTAGGGAAGTCCAGAACAATCAAGCACAGATCATTCTGATAGGGACAAAAAAAAAAAAACCCAAAACACTGAAATCCATCATAAAATGTTTACTTCTGACAGTGGTTGTGTTTGATATGTTTAGCATGGTTGTGGCTTATTTCCATATAGAGAAAGAGAGGCAGCTGGCACAAGCTGTTTGTTTGCCAAGATTCCCATCTTGGATTTAAAAAGAAATAATTAAGTGTTTTTTGAAGCACAATATAAACTTTGTCCTATCCACATAAAAGGTAACATGTCTTTCAGAGTATTATAGTATTATTCATCACAAATTTGAGCCACTTAATGTTTGTACATCTTTATTAAAACTCATAAATACATCAGGTTTTTGTAAATATATTGTGCTTGTCCACAGCACACACTAACACTGAAACTTAATCTGCTTTTTACATCTATTTCTCACATTAATGGTCATTACACACTTTGCCTGTCTCACTGGTGTGTCATGATTAGGAGTGAAATTTAAAGCACAACTGTTAAAAAATAAATAAAATTGTGTTTTAAGTCTTGCTTCGATCTCCTCATTAATACAGACCACTTTCCTTAAAAACACACAGTATAAAGAAATCACTGTTTTGGGTCACTGCAGCTGTTACGAGCACCAGAATGCCACTACAGGTCACCGTGTGTAAAAACCATGAAGTCTGTTCAGGGTCCACAAATGGCAAGGAAGCAACTGGGATGTCAAACTGAACATCTCATCTTCTCACTGTCCTTTCTCTGCTCCAGCACCAGCCGGATTTGGGCATAGGAGTTCATTTAATGGACCGTTACACCTTCTACTTGCTGGAGTTCCTGGAGGACATCCACCCTGCAAGCAAAGCCAACATGAATGATCTGGTAAGGATGTGTGTGTGTTTGTGTGTCTATCACAGCTTCTGTAAATTGGCTTGTTATGAAATAAGTCTAAAGATTTCAAAGTACTCCTGCAGCTCTTAAAAATACATCAGTCTTTTAACCCAAAGGTGTCCTTCATTCTTTTTTAGGCATATCAGTGACCTTGGACTTACATACGGATAGATTTACATACATTACTGCACGTAGTCGAGCAGCTTATGTTGTATTATGTGTTATTGTGTAGAATTGTTCTCTGATTCTCATGGGGACACTTTTTATTCACGTTATAAGCAGCAACTTGCTCTTTATCTTCATGTATCTTCCAGATATCCTTTTTTACACCACACTACATATGTCCAAGTTTACAAATTTGCCTGCACAAAGACCTCTTAGTGAAGAGGTAATTATGGGAAAAACTTTTGTTTTTCCGATACCATATCTAATTTAAATCAGCTACTGACTGAGCAGGTGCTTTAACAAGTTAATTTCCCCTGGTGTAGCGGTGTTTAAGTCTCATTTAATCTCTAAGATAAAAAAAATCTGTTTGAAAATGTTTCTTTTAATCCAAAGTGTGAGAATATGCTGTTATCTTAGTGACTGGTATAATGACCCACATTCAGATATCAGTGTTATGAACACACTAACATGATGAATAAGGGCATGTTCTGCTGCTGACCTCACTCATGTCAGTTTTATTGAAGATTTTATTAAAGTTTCACTATATTTTTTGAAGGCAAGGAGGTGTGTTTATAATCGTTTTAAAAATTAGGTGGACAAACTGATAGTTTCTAGTAATAATAAATAGGCTTAGGAATTTCCCAGGGTGTTTTTTTAATCACATATTTTGGTTTGTTTTTACTGGTTTCTAAGTATTACAGACAAATAAAAGCTTTCTACCTGCACCAGTAAAAGAAACGACACACACACGTGGAGGAAATTGTTATTTAATGTGTGACAGAGTAACATTATATTCTTTTAAAGTGTTTGTTTTGTACTTAAACTAGTGAAGCATAAGCAGTCTGATCCCTCAGGGGTCATAAACCTGTGGTCCTGAAGGAGTCAGAATGTCTAATACTGTTCACAGTTGTTTACTTTGACACATGACGGTGTGGATGGTGAGTACAGGTCGCTCTGGGCTATGGCTCCGTCTCTGCAGCATATCTCCTTTCATCTGTTACACTCCTGCAGCGATGCACTGAACCAGGAGGCCGCTTTTTATCTGCAGCACCAGGAGCTATGCTTAAAACACCTCAATTCATTGTTCAGTCAGTGCACTTTCATTACAGCTAATTATTTGTTCTGTTTTTTTCTGTTTTGATGGATGCACTCTTTGTTCTAGTCCTGTTTTGTGGAGTTAAGGATCAATACTAATGATTTCTTTTTACAAATCCATCCTAAAAGGGTTCAGTCTTTGGTTTCAACAGCTTACACAGACAGACAGAGATTATGTTCACCTTTAGTTTATTATTTTAGATTTTTCCCCAAATAAATAAACAAGCTTTAAAAACAAAGTAAGTAAGATCGAATAAACAAAGTAAAATAGAATAGATAGAAGAAGATAACAAGCATCACCATTAGGCTCTTACGCTCGTTTGGCAAAACTAGCCACAAATAAAGGTGTGCAAGTTAAGGTTTAGTTTTCTTTTTCTGTTTCTGTAGTTCAAAGTTTGCCCCAAGAGTCAGTGTGTGTCCACTCCAGGCCACCGTACTGACCTGTTCCTGAGGGATCCAGGAAGTGTTCTCATCACAGACTTCCTCGGGAGTGTCCGAAAAGTGGAGATCACCACAGAGGCCGTCAACCTGACTGAGCCTATAAAGCAAGTGGAGGACAGGTAAAATGACAATATAGTGACTTTTGATGAAAAAGATTAAAAATATATATATTTATTTACCATTTTAATCAAAGTATTTCTTCTTACGGTTGATTTATAATGAAAAATGAACCATTTTAGCAGTACAGCGTCTGCAAAAATCTCTCATGCTAATAAAACTATTTGTAGTGTGTTTTTACTAGTTTCTCTTTGTCTCCATCATACTGTGTTTTAGCATCACAAATATACACACAACCCCCCTCCCCCCTTTTAAAAGTTATTTTTTATGGATAACACTTTTTAAGTTCTCACAAGCGCTGGATTTCAGTGTTTGGGTTTGTTTAGGAAATCTGGATTGTAAAAAACCTTAATTAAGTTAATCTGTTGTGCATTTAATTGAAGCACTACAGGCTCAATTCGTATGTTTTACTTCCAGCCAACAAGGCTTTGATTTCAGTTTAGAACTTCTCTCATTGGTATATTGATTTCTCCACTAATGATGTGTTGAGTGTCCTGTTTCTGGGAGAGTAAGCCACTCATTGGAGGCCATTATGACTATTTTGTGGGTAATTCCTAAGCTAATTGCAAAGCTGAACAAAGACGTGATCGTCTGAGGTAAATATACGGGTCTTTTAGATTCTATTTGCAGCTTTTTATAATCGGTAAAGAGCAGAGAAAAGGTTATAATTAGACACTTTCTTTTTGTGACTTTTGGTTGTTGTTGTGTCAGTCTTTATGAAGATTGAGAGTGAGCAGCTACATTTGCTACTGGTTGCTTATAGTGCTCCCGTGTGGTGAGTGCTGTGTATCGAGATAGTTTAAAAGTTTCATGTTGCTGTGATGAATCGACTTAGCCACTAGATGGGTATGTAGAGCTGTCTAACTCCTCTTTTGTGACATGTTTGCTTTCCCATGATGAACCACTGAGCCTATTCTAAACACAACCATCAGGGGAAAACACAATTAATGCATGCACTAATAAATGATTGCATATATATGGCAGTTCTTCATAAACAGAGTGATTATAATGTAACCAGGACCCAGTTTCCTGTGCTTTACTCAAAGATGTGATGTAAATTAAAACTTTACTCAAGCTTAATCCTCACACCCTCACTTCCATTCAACACACTTTAATTAATTTTATTAAGCCAGGTTTAATTGAACCACTGGGGGGCATTAAAGAATCCAATGTGACTGGGTACTAATTAGTAATTAGAAGCAAATGCAATACAGATTTTAGTCATTGGCTGTTTTTACCCCGGGCTGGTTAGCCATTGCACAAAGCTTCCCCTATTACTTTATTATTGATTTAGGCAAACACATTAAGTCTGCCACAATGTAAAAACACAGCACAGTTGTTGTTGAGCTGACTGCAGCATTTATTCAGTCCTAGAGAGAGATGTTTCATCTCCATTTCTGATGCAACAATCCAGCAATCCCCTAATTCATTTGATGTTTAACGGAGCAAAGTTTACTGATGCACCAAAGCAGCAGCAACGCTCTCTTTACCTCTAAGAATTATTTAAAAAACACTCTTGTGAAAGTTCAAAGATCTTCGGGAGCCTAACGGAGCTTTCTGTCATGTTTTATGTCACTTCAGAGTGTTTCTGTGGCCTCATTCAGTTGATGTATAACATAGAGAGATATTTTCAGTGCTTCTCATATGCCTGGGCTTCCTCTTAGCCACAGGTAGATTAGAAGATGTGGGTCACAGTGAGATTCAGAGGAAACTGATAACCTCTTTAACACAGCATCACTGAATGATTAACATTTGTGTAATATTTAAAGTTAATGAAGGAAGTTAAAGCTACATGCTTGGATAACTGGGCCATGTACATGTTCTATGACACAATGCCTGTGCACATTTCTAACTTTGACAAAGTCCTAATGAAATATCAAACAGCACTTTGTAGATTATCTTCTTTTAATTAGATTATAGCACAGATTATGAATAAAGTTAAGCTGGTTGTTAGCTTGCTGGTCAGCCAGCTACGTATAAGCTCTCTTTACTTAACTGACCAGTTCTATCAAAGCAAACGTCAAAGAACTGTGTGGGTGTAAAATATCGATGGATTAAAAAGTGTTAACAGGCGATAGAAACAGGGAGTAAAAGTGCTTGTATTTGTAACTGATAAGGAGAGATTTGTCTGCAGGCATGTCGGCAAGCAACTCTGCTGAAGTTTTGCAGAATGAAAAGTGGAACAAAATATCTCTTCTCCATGCTGATAATACAGCCCACCATAAGGAGTCAGGAGCATCCTAAAGCTGGGATTAGTTCTACAATTTGACCTTAATGGTCCTGTCAGTATATTTTTACCTTTTTGTTTAGAAGAAGAATGCTCCTCCACAAGCACAGGGACCTGCTTTGTTGTGTGCGGAAAGACTAATTGACGTAGATGGTGATGAGCATTATTACATTGATACCCAAACAAAACAGAGTTCAATGCCCTCAAAAAAGGGAGAAGAGCATTCGCTTTTAGAGTTCCTGAATGTTTCCCCACTTTAATCAAAACACACAAACAAGGTGCCATATGTTAAACAGAAACTGATTATATTAGTGGAAGAGGTGGAATTGTACAGAAAACATATAAAAATAAATTCTGTCTCATCACTGTGGACATAAACTTTGTGAACCAGCAGTCAGATGGTAGTAAAAGAAACAAATCACATAATTAAACATGTCTCGCATTTTGTGGTCAAACGTTTTATTCCACCTCAAAGAAACTGCTAATGTGTTCTGCTATGGATTTGCCATTGTTTAACATGATTCATGAAGGTCTGGGTAGTTACCGTGGAGATTTTTATGGTAAAGCAATCATAGTTTCTTCTGGGAGGAGATAACCGTTTACATTTTATACTGTGTTCCAGGTTAATTCAATCTGACACAATAACACTAATAATAAAGTCTGACACTTATCTAATTGCCTTAATCTTAGCTTTTTCTGAGGTCCTTGATACTGATAAGAATAATTTAAGATGAAATACAGCTACAGTATCTCAGAGTGGTACTTTGATATGAAACAAGTTACGGTACTATGTTACAAATACAAGTTTAGTTATTGGAGCTATTAGGAAGGGGTCAGTCGTGGTGCCATTGCGAAATATGTGTTCATCTGCAGATTGTTCCACATATAAATAATACACATTTCAGTAACAATAAACCTCACACCCCATTTAACTGGATTTAATCTCTGCTGTTTGACATCAACCACTTGTTTGTACCATTAAACAGCCACACACAGTTAAATAGTTTGCCATTTACATTCTGGTTTTAGCTTCTGTGAGATATGGCAGGGCTCTTTAGTTGGGTGCCACGAGAGCCAGAGACCTGTATTCAGTGTATCCCTGCTCCAACACACCTGAATCAAAGTAATGAGTCATTGTGCACAACTTCATAGGCTGCTGGACCCATTTAATTTGAGTCAAGTGTGGTGAAGCCCTGATACATTGGAAACTTTCTGGGCAGCAGCCCTCATGGGACCGATTTGAATAGCCCTGGGGTATGACATTAATGGTTAAAGGGACTAAATAAAATGACAAATTGTCACAAAATAAATCAGCTTCCTATAATCGTGTTTTAATAAGCCGAGCCAGCAAATGATTAGCAATGAAAAGCAATCTTTGCAGTATGCAGTAATCATTTCAACAGAAAGCAATCGAGAGAAACTAATCTCACGATTTGGCATTTGTTTACAAAAAATCATGACTGCTGGGTTGTAACTTTTGCCAACACATCAGGAATGTCCCAGAATGCAATCACAAAAAAATTACAGGTCAGGATTTTGGAGACCTTTGTCCAGATGCTAAGGTTGAATTATAGTGTTTCATAAGACCAATAAATGGGTTGCAGAGAGCCCTCAGTGTCCCACTCTGAAACAAGCTGTTATTAAATGTAGTGCTGCTTCAATCTACTTTTGTCAGTTCATACAACAATTCTAACAAGTGGAGAAGGATATTTTGAGAAGATGGGTACATTCCTGCTAACACCTTCTATAGTTCACATACGTCACATCCTTTCTTTTTGAGCTCAGAGGCAGCTCCATTAACAGAGTGGTACTTGATGGAGATTATTTTTTTAATGGACACAGGCTTAATACTGTTATGGTACAATGTAGTGACACACTTGAAGCCATAGGTGGTTGTTAACCGTAACACATCCTCCTGCAGGTTACGTGGTTCCCGGAATAATTACAACTACTGAATTAAAGCTGAATTCATACCCCACTGAATTATAAAGTAGGCTTAATGTAATTTGTGACCTGCAGTGTTGAACCGGATCTGCAAATACTGTTGGGCTTTTAACAGGGCAGATGTTAAGAGGAAATTTGTCTGACCTAAAGACGGCCACTGAAAACAGCAGTGCTATCAAAGCTGGAGGTAGGGAATCAGGGGCATCCACATCCATTAGAATCAGTTAAGTGGATTGAAAAATCCTCTCCAGAAATCTCTTCATGGAGAATAAAGTGGAAAGTGGTTTGAATTGAATTAGAGCTCATCTCTTGTGTTAAGTTAAGAGGGGGTGGGTGGGGGTGAAGCCGTGAGGCATCAGTGCTTTCTGTGACATGTTTCCAGTGGCAGAAAGTGCTTGGAGCTCATAGAGCTCAGCAGGAAAACATCTTCCTAATGTATGCTGCTTTCTCCTGTATGTCAGAGTAATATCTGCCCTACTGGGGCAGCGTCTGCGAGGTGAAGTCATATGGTTAGAGAGCAAAATCCTGAAAGAGAACTGAGTCACACTTTCAATTCAAGAGTGAAGTTAAGAATAAAAGAAGAAGGCAAGCAGGTTGTTTCACCCAGTGCATCATTGGAGAAGAGTTAAAGGAGCTTTTGGGTGGGTGGTTGTGTGTGTGTGTGTGTGGGGAGGTGGGGGGGTTGCTTGAACTCTCTATGAGAGACCCACTTCAACCTCCACTCAACTGTAGCTGCATCTACTGGATGGATGCATAGATGTTTTTTTTGTCAGTATATTCACGTTAGTGGTGGTGAATTAATGTAATGCTTAAGTGTCTAATGGCAAAATGACCAGCGATGATCTTTTTTTTTAAAATAACATACTCTTTATTCTCTTCCCTTTTTATTTTTTAGATGAAGTAGATATAGCCACACATGGGAAACTTTCCTCAACTCTGGTCATTTATCAGAAAAGAGCAATACAAATAATTCATAATTCTAACTATCTGGAACACAACAATGCATTATTTCTAAAGTCAAAGTTATTAAAGATCTTGGATATTTTTGAATTTCAAACAGCATCAATGTGCAAAGCAAAAAAAAAAAGACTACTATTAAATATTCAAATACTTTCCTGGGAACAAGAGAGGAGTTACAATCTTGGGGGAAAATTTAATTAAAAACCTCACAGGTTGCAAAAACACTGAGGTAATTTTGTGTTTCAGCAAGTGGGGTAAAATTACAGAACGAGCTTTCCCAAGGGCAGAAGCAATATCCAAATATATTGCTGTATAAAACGTATAAAAAGAATATTGTTGGCTCAGTTGTTTTATGTAAAACAGTTTGAATGATAAGTGATTTAAGCTGATGAGGCAATTTTTCAAGACGTCTCACTTTTGTTCCACACTAGTAACCAGTTAAAAGAGCCCATTAGATTTGTTCGGAAGGCTGATAATAAACTGCATTGTGTTTAGCGAGTCCTGTGGGGAAAAAAGCAATCTTTGTCCTTCGCAAATCCTGTCTGAGTTTTCAATCTCTGTCCTTTCTAAGCTCATTCCTTTTGAAAAATGCGAGAGGAAAAAGTTGCATTATTTAGATTTCTGTTTTGTGGTTTAAGTCAAGCAAACACTATTGACAGAGGAGTGTGTTGGCTATGTGGATTTTTTTTTGTAGTATTTACAGCAGCAGGATGAAGTATGTGCGATGGAGTCTCATTCAGTCTTTTTAGGAAATGTGCTACCCGCTGCAACAATGGGGTTCACTGCATGAATATTTTTATGGTGATAAATAAAAAGCCAAAAGAGGAGAGATTTTTTTGCTGAATCAGGAAAGCCCAGTGACTGGATAAGCACTTCCATACAGAAAGTGTTTTTCTTGTTTGACATTTATGATATCTGCCCATTACCAGTATATGTGAGGATTTTCTTCACTGACCTTGAATCTGACACCGAAACTCTGCTTGCTTTTTTATTCCAGAAGACTATCAGTAGGATGCTTTGTATTATAAATATGACATAATAGGTAATGCACAGTTTACAAAGCTCAGGGGTATCCTTCTGAAAGGAGTTCATTAAAGGCCCTCCTACACTTCAAAAGACTTTCTCCTCTTACGTGAGGTTGTTTGTTATCGAGCACTGGCTGGAGTGGTTGTGAGGATAAAAGGCAAAATTTCCAAGAAATGCTTTTATAGATGCTGCCATGGGAAATCTATCATCCATCTATGGTAAATGCCAGGTATCAAGCAGCAAGGATGCATATATAACAGTTTTATTCCAGACTGAGTTTTTTATTTACCCACAAAGTTCAAAATGCCAGTGCCACTGCACCCTGGTGAGAGCAACATAACATTCCTGGATTTGTTCAGACTGTAGAAAGTCAAAAAGCAGGTAAAGGTCATGTCCACACCCAGCAGGATAAGGCAGGTTGTCCACCAGCTTTCAGATGATCAATCTGAGCCTGAGCATTTATGTAACTATCACCTGTATCTTTTCTTTTGTTCTTGAACATTGTAGATGGAGACATTGTTACTAATGCATTTGATGATTTTGGGGGAACAAAATCTGAGAAACAATACTCTATGGTCATCCACAATCAAGAAGGGTGCTCCTGATTATACTCCATTAACATCATCTTAGCAGTGGAGTCTCTCTTCAGGTCAGGTTTAACTTGGGACAAGGCACGAAACACATTTGTAGCTTTTATGCTGATTCTTTGGGTAACAGACTTTCTATGACCTTTAATTCCACAAAAATAACAAATTGGCTTCTTACAGAGGCTTTTGGAGCTCTGCCGGTTGACTGGTTTTAGAGTATTGGAGTCCTTTTGGCACTTATGTCTCAGGGTTGCTGGTGGCTTTATTGAGGCGTCTTCTGGCTGCCCTTTGAAGCTTTCCATTAATAGTAACTCCATGATTGTCTCTTCTTCCTGGTAGCCACAAATCATCAGCTAGCTTAGCAGCCCCACTGCGGAATGGAAACCTGAAGCTCAGGTGACAACATTCTTGAGCACTACTTCACTACATTACTTATGGATTAGATCATTTTACCTTTGACTGGATCTATATCCCATATAGCTCTTTTAGTCTGGTGTACAGTTCATCAGGTTTGATTTCCAGGGATCCAAATCTTGACCTCTAGGTTTTATTGCTAAGATTATATTTTGAGGCTGTCAATTTTAACAATGACATAGTCTAAAGCAGTGATCCTCAAAATATTTTACTTTCTGCAGGTATTAGATGTTTCAAATTAGATGGCTTTCTGACCACCTTTGCACAAGTTGGTTTTGAGCCTTTAATTTGAGTCATAAAACGGATTCTGTCAGGTGTGTTAAAGTATGGAAAACTCTGAAACATGCAGGGCAAGGTTTTCTGAGGGTCTCAATATCCATGTTAACAAATGCACCTTAGCTTTTCCAGTTAGCAACGGTATCAAATGAAAAACCCAATCTGAATTCTACCAGGTGTGTACTATAGTCATCGGCTCAAATGTGATTAAAAATGTTGCATGTCAGCATCCTTATGAAATTTTTTAGCCCTGGTTTCCATCTGTGGAGGAAGCTGAAATGCAGGTGGAAATGGTTGGACTGGGATCAGCTGTTGTTAACTTGGCCTGGACCTGATGAGCAGAGGTTAGGAGAAGATCAGTTTCCAGTCGATCAGCGGTAGGGATGCTATTTTAGTTTGAACTGGTGTTGAAGAGCTCTAAAATGCTGTTCTTTTTTTACTTACCTGCATTGTATCACCCAATGTAACGTTGTAATGTTAAAGCAACTCACAAGACAACTTTTATAATGTCCCATGAATGCTGGAAAACCATCATAAAATTGTATTAAACTGTAAATGAAGTTTTGTCACTGCAATTATGCTGACTGTTCTACAGTTTGGTTATGCATCCTGAAGCCATAAAATTTTCTCCATCTATCAAGTATAATTTTTTTATTACTATTATTTTATAATAAAATAACTACTTGAAAGACTAAATGTGATTTTTACATTGGTTTTTAGACAATTGTCATTCTTCCCACTGACAGTGTGTTTGAGAACATATGAAATGGTAATGAGTATCTCGTAGGATATGAGTTGTAATAAAGCGATTGTACCATAGTGGCAGACAATATACCTGAATGTCATTTTGACTACTCTGGGTTTTTATTGTAGGACTGCTGATACGATTCCAACAAAGAAAAACTTAGCCGTGGATAACCAGTGGAGTGGATCCTAAAATTGTCTGCATCTTACACCAAATGTTTGTGCGTATATGAGATGAGTAATTCTAGCTGTTTTAACCTAATCTCCTTACCTTTGATTACATTTGAACTTTTATAATTAAATTTTAATTGAGTGTTTGATACTCTATGATGAATAACTGACATTTTTCCTTTTTGATAATTTCCTTTTATACTGTTTAATTTTATTTCTAATTATGGGTTTTGATGCTCATATGACAGAGATCAGTTTTTGTTTGCCTTTTTTAAACAGTTTTAGCTTCCAAAACTTTGGTTTCAATCAAAGTTTAAAGCCAAGGATATTACAAAACAGAGTAACTGGCCAGGGATACACAGATATTTATTTAATGGCAGCCTGACTTTAATTAGCTTATAAGCTAAAGTTTAAGGTCAACCAGGGGCAGATAAGCTTGATTAATTGTACTGCATTTATATTTATATTAAAGCACTGAAAATTCATTGAGTTGGTCTAAGTTAGCAGTAAAAATAGTCTTAAACAAATAATTAAATATTTTTAATGGAATTTTTTTTTTAAGTTATAATAAATTTAATTTCTGCTTCTTTAAAGATAGTGTGATGAAGGATTGAAACACTTTATTTTATGAAAAAAACAAAAAACAAACTTAACTAAATAAAAAAACCTCCCTCACCACCCTCCCATCTCCTATGGGCAGCTGGCCTTGGTATTTCTCCAGCTTCTCATGCTCCTTTTTCCTGATATTTCCATCAATGGCAATATCGATCAGCATGGCTTTCATCCGCTGCTGATCCATGATCACTATGTCTGGTTGGTTGGCCACCACAATTTTGTCAATCTGAATCTGGAAGTCCTACAGGATCTTGGCTCTCTTCTCCACCTTCTTGGGAGGCGTTTCCTATTAAGACTTAGGGGTCTCCAGTCCATATTCTTCAGGTACACTATGCAGCTGCTTGGTTGTGGCGGTTCATGTATTCTTTGCCTGCCAGTATCTTGTACCCTGCTGTGAGAAGCTGGATTGGTTCAGGGGCTTTTTGGCACAGTCTGCACCTGGAGTCCTGCTCTGTCCTTCAGTCCAGCCCTCTCTAGTCACTAGTAAGACTTGTTCATGTTGGCTACTTCAGTGATCTGTTGGTGGTACATCCCATGCATGGGCTGTTCTTCTCATGATGGTTTTACAATTTCTTTTCTCCAGGTTCCAGTGCCTGAGACATTCACTAAGTGCTTGTCCAATAGGGTCATCTTCATGATGTATTCATGGAGCTTGGATGTTTCATCTTGGATAATGGCTTTGATATTTAAATTCATTGACAAAAACAACCAGTATTGGTAGAAGTTTATTTTCATCAATCAAACAATTTGCTGCATCTGTAACAACGGATTAGTCCACTTCAAGATTATGCTTTATTACATATATAGTTTGTTCAGTGAATAAGCAAACATCTGATCTGAAATTTAGAAATTGGATTGGGTGGTTCTTCCGGGTGGCTCATGGTAAATGGACTCGTACTTATATAGTGCTTTTCCAGTCTTATCGACCACTCAAAGCGCTTTACACTGCATAGTCACATTCACCCATTCACACACACTCACACCCCGATATTGGGGGGCTAGTTGGGACACTTCAGCATGGAGTCAGGAGAAGCCTGGAATTGAACACCCAACCTTCCAGTTGAAAGACAACTGCTGTTCCATCTGAGCTCCAGCATCTCATGCAAGCCATGTGCAATTGTGTAAATTCTTCATGTCGCAAATTTAAAATAAAAGCAGGCAGATGGTGAGGTGTACAAAGAAAAACCCCTGCAAACTATGGCCCGATGAAAATGATTGTCAGGCTGGTAGTTATGGTGTTAAATACACCTGGTATGTATACATTTCTGCATATCCAAAACAAGCTTATTCAGCGTTAATAGGAATATAAAGGAAACAATAGGATAGAAGAACAAAGCTCTTCCTCCAATTTAGCTGCTGCAAGTGTTCATCTTTTATTATATATATATATATATATACACACACACACACACATATAAAATGTCAAATAAATAAGCTGTGCAGAGTTTTATTGGTAGTACAGAGAGCCGAGTTTCATCCACTTTCAGCACGTCTGTATTTGCCATAATAAAAATGTGGTGAGTGTTTTGCTGAAAGGATGGATTTTATGCGACATATTATGAAACAAGTAATCCTTTTATATTGTTTTCTCTTTGCTTGCAGAAGTCAGTGATGATGCAATAAGTCGGTCAGAAGATAAGTAGGATATTAGTTTATGTAGAGGAAGAACTGTTTGTTTGCACCATATTGTATTTTATTTGTCCATGAAACAATATGTTTATCACACACGCTGACAGTTTTTCTTGTGTGTGTGTTGGCCTTGTAGTTTGGTGACTGTGGAAGTCCACAGAGAAGTGCATTCATACGTGGACCAGCTGCCAGTGTCTGAGATCATCCATCAGGTAATGGATCCATACCAACATTCTCGCCAGGTCACTCAGTCTCGCATGAAGAATGTGAATTTTGTGTGGCAGCGCCGAGCCGAGTTTTAATACCGACCATCTTTTATCCCTTTGTGTAGGCAGCCAATTATTCTGGTGACAGTGTTTATAGTTTTCGAAGTCATCCATGCTTTTCCTTAATTTTGCCACAGAATAGAAAGTTAGGTGCAACATCCACCAACAGATGCCTTTGTGCCGTTTCCATGGTGACTGGTCTAAGTCTGAAATGCAACTGCCTCCTGGTCTCAGTGTGGAGGGGCCACCGTGAAATCCAGCAGAATGGATGGGCAGGACTGTGGCAATGAATTGTGCATTCACCTCATTCCCAAATGGATTGTGGCTTTCAGTCAGGTCGACCTTCACAAATGAACACCTCTTCCTCCTCAATCCACCTTTTCAACACACACCCTGCATTCAGAACAGCTGGTTTTTTGGTCCTGTCTCGCTCTTGTAAGATTTTCCATTATGAGGCCATTAAAATAAAAATTTTATACTCCCACTTCAGAAACGTAAAGGAGCAGCATTAATCTTCCCCAAAGGCAAGTTGACAGAAAACAGTGTCTGTGTTTATTTTTTTCGGGTTCAGCCATCTCTCTGCAGCTCATGCTTAAAATGCAGTGGTCATGTTAACATCAGCATGCTCACTGTAGTTTGTTACTTCAGGCTATAGTTTTGTGACTTAGTTGTGTTGGAAATTATTTGCCCACATGTAAGCTTGGTTTCCAAAAAGAATCCACACAGTTCAACAGCTCAGTGAACTGAAATACCTGCCACAGCGCCTTACAAATCAGCCAGGCTGGAAGCGAGGTCAGATTTGAAGCTGTGGATAGGTCTGCATGATTTCACACCAGAGGCAAGGTACATGGTGTATCTGTGTGGAAACTCTGTAGAAGCCCCACATAACCCTATGCACGCTGCTTTTTGGGTCAGCTGTTCCAAAGCTTCCCTTGCACTGGCATGTAACCGCTCCACAGTACATTTCATAGGTGTGAATAGCAGCAGCTCTTCTTTAGTCTCCCCACAAAACGGGCATCTATGTTGTTATTCTCTCTGCTGTCATCTTTTTCTGAATGGAGATTAATCTACGCACAAATATACTTCAGTAGAAGTGCTGGAACATATGTGTACAACGTAACAGAAATGTGAACCTTATTTGGCATTTCACACGTAAATAAAATATATTCAAGTTGCTTAGAGCCATCTGGATGACACTTATTATCATTTTGTGTAATTATACTTTCATTATTTATAGCATTTTTTTGTAGTAATCTGGTTTAAAGTGTAGGCATGTTTGTTTAAAAAAACCCAGAAACTCCACCAGAATAACAGCTGAGTTTTGCTTTAAGCACCACACCGCATGCCAACAACTGGTTATCAACACACTGGTCCTTATTAAATTAAACTGCGACTGATTCAGCAAAGAAACACAAAAGGAGATTTCTGGAGGAGTAGACAAAAAGAGCAAGAGTGGAAGAACAGTCAAACATCACACTGACTAGAGAGAGCATTGGGTATAGTTGGGATGCCAGATGGATGCTTTGTTCACCTTCTTTTGAGGGTCTATAACATAGAACATTTGCCAAAGTTCATTAGTGGCTTTTTAAACCAGTGAAAGGCTGGTTTATTTTTACACACTTGATGATCTTCTGGATTTATTCAAAATAAAATGGGTTTCATCTTGTCATTTTTACACTGAACAGTTACATTTTCTCCCTATTCTGTCAATGTCATTAAAAGACGTGCAATTTTACAATGTCTCCATAGAGCTGGATGATAACACCACATCAGAATGACGTCACTATTAAATCTATGTCAGTATTTGGAATAACTATGAGCTTTTTTAAAATAATGCATCCACAGAGCCAGCTCTGTGGGCCTCGGCACATTTCAGTCCGCTAACATGTGGTAATGCACCTCTCCAACCACCAAAGGCGATATATATATTTGTGGCGTCACCCAGGTGGCCAAAGCAGAGGCAGTGTGTGTTTATATTCAAGCATTCTGTTGCTGTTTCTTATCTGGTTCTGCAGGTAGCAGTAAGAGTTTTTTCAATAGTTCAACAAAACAAGTTTCCTATATGCAAACAACATGTAGTAATGAGTCTTTATGGGGTGCTATTAGTAAACTGAGCATAGCACAGCTTGCTAATGTTGCACGAGTCCTGTTATGGCTTCTCTGTGTATTTTATGCAGGAAATCAATAATGTAGCTGCTAAATAAAAACATCCAAAACCAAGTAATCCCAGTCTGACCAATCACAAGGGAATACTTCTGCATAGCTGGATTTGTTTAACCGGGATGGATGCCAGGTCTGAAGAAGTCCACTTTGAGCCTCTGCAGAACTACAGGGAGCCTAAGGTGGTTGCAGCGTAACTAAACATGATGCACAAGTATAAACCAGCCTTAAACTGGTTGCTTACCACCAAGAGACTCAACTTGCATTATCATCCTAAACTTTCAAAGTAGCAGAAATGGTTTTGGATTACTAAAAATGATGAACAGATTAGCAGCAAATGCTGGTTAGTTGGTGAGGTTAAAAACAAGATGACTGTTTTAACACGTGTAACTCACAGCGAACATGCAGAAACCATGACAATGTGGGCTGATGTGGACCAGTTCATGCAATGCAGATCTGAAACGGACAAGCATCACTCGGCCATATTCATTTTAAATGAAAAAGCGAAGAAACGAGAATACAACAGGACCTTTCTGCGTTATTGCACTTTTGAAACAGACCACGTTAACAACAGGTGTGCTGATCATGATCAAGATTGATCGGAATAGAAAATGTGATTGTAGCTTTTTTTACTGTATCATAGAGCCCTAACTCCAAATTACAAAATAGGTACGTGACAGTTTAACGTTTGTTTTTGTAAGCATTTACTCTTTAAACTGCATAAACACATTGGTGTAATATGGGTGTATAAATTAATGCCAAGTATCAAATCTGGCTTTTCCATTTTAAAGCCTGAGCAGTTAGCTGGCCACAAAAAGCTGGCCACAGGCCGGAACCTTGTCAGAAGCTTACAGAGTATCATTATGGGCATCATGAGGGGAGCAGGGAGGGCTGTCACAATCACAGCAAACCCAGGTAGCATCAGATCTGCTGGCTGCTGCTCATGTTAAAGGTTATAATCAACCGTTTACTTCTGTGGCTGATCTTATAATTACAAACCTTTACAATCCCTCGCACAAGCACACTCCATTAACTCTTCTCCTTCTGCTGTCCTTATATATTGGTTCACCTTCCTTTGCCCCCTTCCCTCATCCATTTTCAGATGTTTTTTTCCGCTCATATGTCTGTCCTTTTTTTCCTTTCTTTTTAAAATACACCCACTCGTACAGCACACAGACACACTTGGCAACCCAGCGACCCCTGGCAGGGATTTCGATTGTGGGCTTGTGCTCCTGCTGGGTTGAAGATGGGACTTCTGACAGACTGAGCCGTCTCTCTCTCCTTCAACATAGTCCATCTGCACTGCAGCAGAATGACCAATGCCTATGAAGCTCATTGACAGCCCCCTCTGTTCGATTAGCTGTCATATAAAGTGTAGCACTTTCTGATATCTTGTTTTAATCTTGCTGGTCTTTTTGTGTGTGTGTGTTCTGATGCTTTCGTAGCACTCAGCTTCACACAACAAACTGATTCAGGTACTTAATTGTCACTAATCAAAGCAAATCTTTGTGTTTAATATCACAAAAAAGAAACAAATGACCAAACATTGGATGTACAAAACTTGCTGCATAGTATGAAGACGCCTCATTGTGTGTGTGTGATGGCTTGATAGGACAGAGTGAGTCCTTATCGTCCTGCCACCTTCTCTGTCCAGCCACAGTCATCTCATTTTGTTGCCAGCAGCTAATCACAATTTGTTGAGTTCTGGAAATAACTCAGGCCCACCCTCCCTTTTTTTATACTCTTGTGAATTGCTGCTGTGAGCTCTGGTCTCTGGCGTCAAATTGTTATTTGTTCTTTTGCCAGCTTGACACCACCCCATATGGCTCCAGAGAATTGAAAATGGAAACAGTGAAAATTAATGCTTCGCCTCCCTCCCATTGCTCGCCAAATCCTCCTACCCTCAGCTTGTAACAATGACACAATTCAAATTGTGGCTTATTTGGATCACAGGGCAAACCCAATCTGTCTACTTAATGAAATATCATCTGGAATTTGCTCTGATGCTCTGAAATTCTGAATAATATTGTCTAAAAGAAAAAAAGGAAAGCATGTTTCATGAGAGATTAATACACCCACTTCTTTGACTGTCTCAGAATTTGCTGGGGGCGTAAATGTCAAGGCAATGTGGTGGAGTGTTCCGGCAGCACACCGCGGCCGACGTTCCTTCATCCGGCTCTGCACAGCATAAAATTGCTACTGTTTTGTCCTTGAGGTGTGAGCATTTGGCAAGGTGTGTTGAACTTCCCTCATGACCATTAGCATCATGCATTGCAATGTTAATTAGCTTTAATCAATCAGATGAGGAGCTGTTAATTGATTTAACTGATGAATCGAATACGCCACACTGTGTGCAGTCGAGGCAGACCACTTCAGTGTTGCTCCACGTCCTTGATGGCAGGATGTGAATAGTTCAGTGAAGGTCAGCGAACACTCAACACTTTTCACTCCCCCCACCCACCCATCCCTCATTCCTCCTCACCCCCACCTTCTCTGCCATGTAGTTTTATCCTTTGACTCCCTCACTTTTTAATTTCCGTGTTTTTTTCTCTTCTTTTATTTAGAGAAAATGTGCTGTAAAGTTTAAAAATAGAGCATCCAGGTCCAGCTTGTTTAAAAGTTAAAAGCTTGAGGGCTGCGTCAGTGCTCAGTTGTGCTCAGTGACTAATGTGTTATTGATTTAAAAATCTTGACATTGTTTTAAAAAAATACGCTAATTTAACATGAACTTAAATCTTTTGCACAGATCATGTCATGATGTAAATTACATTTTATGTTTATCTCTGTAAGCACGATCCAAGCTTTTTATGAGCTAATAATGTCTTTAAGCTAAATATTTAAACATTCAGGAGTTATTTTTTTAAACACAGAAATACAAACTTATTTAGCACCTCTTTTTCTCTTAGATTGTTCCTCTCAGAGGTCGCCTCAGCATCTACCTCTGTTCTCCTATATCAAATGACTTTGTGTCTTATTTAACTACATCCATAAATCTCCTCTTTGGTCTTCCTCTCAGCTCCTCTGTGGTAATTCCAACCTCAGCATCTATCTCCTTATCTCTCCTCTCTACTTATCCAACTAAGCTTTGTCTGTCTGGACTTTGTCACCAAATCACATACAAATAACATGTGCAGTCCCTCTGATAAAATCTGTTATTGTAACATGTAGAGAACATCAACATTTTAATCTATACTCTCTCCTATGGAAAAGGAGCGACTACTCTGAAGTGAAGAAATGGTTTTCACATGTTGAAATGACTGCTACAGTAAGAGCAAACCAACAGAAGCATGGATAAAGGCTTAAACACATAGAAATGGGCAAGAGATTACGGTAATTATTGATACTGTTTGGATCTGAATTGGATTTTCTTCTGGTCAAAAACAGCAAGATCCCGTGTACACACATGTTTGGTCCTTCCTCCAACCTAACAAGTGCCGATTGGTCTACAAGTGGTTTAAAATCTTCACTTCAAAACCCTACAAAACACCTAGAATATCAAAGTCAGGAAAATGTTCACAACCGCAATAAAAACAAAGTAGTTATTCAAAGTACATTCAGTGTCCTCATAATGTAAAAGTTCTTCAAAAACAGGAGCTAAAGAGTCATTCAATATCAGCAAAGCCTGAATAAAAATCTCCCACCTGGAAATAATCAGAACAATAAGTGAAGTCTTTGGCATGTGTTGTGGTCCTTCTTAATTTGTCAGGAGAACATAGTGTAGCAGATTTCATACAAAAGGCAAACCAGTATGCTATATATTATCACAAAGATTAGATAAGCGTATACATGCAGTAAGTTACATATGATACAAGTATAGACATAATCATTCTCATGGAAATAACGGCACAAACACCATGACAAATATTCTCACATAATTAAAACATGTATGGTGATTTAAAAACTGTTGATACTTGATTTAAAAGAACTGAAGTATAAATTTGTTAAAATTTGAGCTCAGAATCCAAAATGACACCAAGATTTCTGGCTTGATCCCTTGTTTTTAATGTTGACGTCACCCAAAATAATCATTTCTTTGGTTTTTGTTTAGCTGGAGAAAATTGTGGCTCTTACAGGTACTGATTGGACTGAAACATCCACTTAACCCTTTTACTACCACAGGGATTTCAGTTTTATACATGAGTACACAGTTTATTTAATATATATTCAGCAACAGTCAAAAGTTAGGATACTTCTCCTAATTGAAGTGAAAAGTTTTGTCTAATGGAGGCCAATTTATAACACTCACCAGCTGTTTTTTTCCATCAGTGTTCCCTCATCCCAACACATAAATCTGATTAAATAATGTATGTAATTGCGATAAAGATAAGGGTCATAACATTTTTTTAAATTAAAAGCTTAAGTGGAATGCCATTAGAGAGCTCAAACATTATGCTTTCATTATAAATTCTTGACTTTGACCCTAATGTTCATGAAAAGTTTCTTTTAAAATCATCTGCCCTGTGTCCTCAGAATTATATAACATGAAACTGCTCATGTTGCTTTAGGCTTCAGAAGGAGAATCATGCATATTTGCTCTTGGGTTCGGTCCTAATGGAATAAATAACTGCAGTGAGTGTTAAATGCAACTCCAATAATAGTGGCAGGCCTACTTTTCATTGAATGAAACCGTCAAAAAGAGCCAGTTAAACTTAAGTTAGTGCACAGTACAGTAACATTGAATATTGAGTTAACACAATCTGGTAAATGTGTTAATATCTGTTATCATCACCTTCTTACACTACCTCATAGTCCCCTTGCTCTCCTCTTGACATATGCTCCTCTGCCTCTGCTGATGTGGCTTCCTGTCACACTCAATCCATCTCCCTTTGCTCTTCTTCATCCCTGCGGCTGCCCTTAACACATGCACACACACACACAGACAAATTACAGACACACCCACTTTTGACTCACCTCCTTGTTCACACACTTTGTCCCTGTGA